>JABXWE010040518.1:0-28136 GCA_014611495.1 Limonius californicus | reverse complement strand
AAATAATTGGTATGAGGGTTATAAGATTTATTATTACATAATTCAATATGAATGAAAATATTTTAAGTGATAATTACTAAATACTATAATATAGTGCTGTCATATAATTTGAACTGTTAAATAATTCATTATGATAACTGGACAAATAGTTAATAACACTTACACTAGCTGACAGCTATCAACTAACCACAACAATGGTTATAAACTTATGATAGTTGTTGGATAATTATAATAAAATTTCTAATATTTTATAAAATAATTATCCAAAAGTATAGTATTTTAACACCTGTCAATTACTGTCAATTAAGGTTAAAAGACTTTGAAGGCTGGAGCAAAATACTAATAGAAATTATGGTAGTTTGACAAATAAATATTAAAGGTTGTAGTATCCTAACAGCCGTTAAGTAATATTAAATAAGGGTTAAAATGTTCTGATATCTGTCAAAAATCTCAATACAGGTAGCAAGATTTCCAAGACGAACTCTTCCATTACTGATCACACTGTAGGTAGAAACCATTGATTTTATTGCCATCTTAAACTAATTCGAAGTTACTTTCTCTAATTATTGATCATAGTAGGCGCTTCTGATCCCACAGCGCCCACATCCCATCCAAACCTGTACCATGCAGAGTTTTTGTTTACTTTGTTAACGCCTCACGGATTTCACGCACGTGTAGAGGAAAACCTGCATCGACACATCTATTCCGTTTCAGTTTTCAGGCATGCGCTGGGAAACATCAGGAACACAGGTAATCAGCTGAAATTGATGTTTAGATAAGGACAGAAGTCACGGCTGGCCCATGGTTGCGCGCGTCATCATTAAACCAATGTATGCGGATGATAAAGATGGGTATATCAAAACAATGGAAAATTTTGAAACGATGCTTTTTTTGACGGATGAAAGGTTGTGTTGGTGCATTTAATAAAATTTTTGTAATGGTCATTTTCGTCGTTAAACTGTACATTTTTGGAAAACTTTAATTAACAAATATTTGAGGGTCCATATTTAATTTTTTGTTTGCTTTATTTAGAGTTCAAAGTTTTTTCTGAATTTTAAATACTAAAATAGAGGTTTTTAAAGTGATTTATAAACTTGGGAAAAATTATTTTAAAAATCCATTTTTGGGTTAGGTTCTTGTTTTCCACGTACACGCCTCTAGAAAGCTCAGAAGCTTTCAGTGAGAAGCTTTGCATCAGCGATGAACCTTTCAGTTCTGCAAATGCTGCAGCAGGGCAAGGAATGGCAGCAACAGAACGATCCACTTCAGAAAAACAAAGGCTTCGGCCTTATTTGCAACTGTTGGACCATCTTCATTAATTAAGGTAGGACTAAAATTACATTTTTTCTTAGTTTTCTCTCAAATTAGCTTTGAGCAACTCCAATCAAATGTAGAATCATATTTGAAATTGTACTCAAACGTGGCCGCTGTTTACTTACGCTAATCTTACTACAAATCTACCACAAGGAACATATCCCAACGTTGTTCCGTTGGGTATTGGATAGGGATAGTGAAAAAGTGAAGCCCCTAATTATCCTCAAGCAATTTCATGCGAATCTTCCCAAAAAAAAAATACTTTTCCGCGTGATCTAAGGCTGCAATTGCAGCTAATGTATTGCGTCTTCAGCTTTCTAAAAATACCAAAGTGAAAATATACGACACGTGTTGCAAAAGTACCCGTCAGTTGAGTTGGTGAAATGATAAACTGCCCGGGAAGGCTCCTGGACAGGGTCCCCGTTTAATAAATACATTAGTGAAACGTGGGAAACTGGAAGACGGTCCAAAAGGGCTGCCTTATCAAATTATTTTATTGATCTAATTTCAAACGTGCCCTTTGCAGTTCGGGATGGTTCTAAATGCGACGTGCAATTTAGTTTGATTGATTGATCGATGGGAAAACTATTACTATAATAAATTCAAATCACTGTTTGCTGGTTTCTCTTGTCATTTTCTTCTATGAAGCCAAATTGACGCAGTGAAATTAAATTTCTGTTATGTTAGGAAAGTTTTTAATGGAATCCATACAAACTTGAGCAGCACCAAAAAGTTTTTATAGGTGAAAATGTGCGACTTTAATAGAACTTTGTAGTCCGTGACAAGAATACAATAGTACTTTATTACGTACCTTGTGTATATAAAAACACATTTGGGGCATGACAATTTAACCCGGGAAAGAAATTTAGATTGATTTTTCAACTTTGCTTCAAGGATTTCTACTACTGTACAGATTTGGTTCCCTACGGTGTTGCATTGACTTTATTGAATTAAATGAAAGCCATTTGGAAGGGACAGGAGAGCAAAGAGCCCATTCGGTTTCATCGTATTCCTTGTTAAGACCTATTTCTAGAAATTACTTTATATAAAAGTTTTCTTAAACTAATGCACGAAACTTTAAAGTGTACTTTATTATTCCGATTCAAAATCGTCGTATGAATAATTTTTAAAACACGCCGAGCTTTTGCGATATTGCGAAATTGAACTTAGGATCCACATTTTTTGGACTTCTGTCATATCCAAATTTAACTACAATAAGTAGGTTGTTTGAATTTTACGTGGTGAAATTCGATCTTACGAGTTATTATCTTTTATATTTGGGCTGTCAGCAATGCTGATAATAAATTTAGACGTTTATGTACAGGGTGAGTCTCTTTAGATTAATCAACTTCATATCTTAGTTATAAGAAATATTAAAATTTGTTCCTTACGCAGAATGCAATCCGTAGTTCGCCCTATATAGAGGGTGTCCCAACTAAAATAGTACGCCCCGAATAACTTTGTAAATGAGCCAATTTGAACAAATCGACGAGTCATCTCAACAGCTGTATGAAGAGAGATATCTTCTACCATGTAAGTCATCTACCTTACATAGTTGCTAACTGTTTGTTTCGTGTGATTTCATTCACTGCATTCACTGGGGCTTTCTGTAACTTCTCAATTCGGTGTAAACGATTTGCATGTACAACATTATTATATATTGTAAGATGTCCAAACATAAAGTAATCGAGATGTATTAAGTCGTGGGGATCAACATTATCTGCATACTATTTTGTCATCCCAAATTCAACGTTGTACCTGTTATATGTTGCACCATCTCGTTGGAAGAACCCAAGCTGAGGTTCATCATCGTGGAGTTGATCGACAAACGATCTTAAAAATAGTTGCTGGTAATTTTTTACATTGACGTTCTCATAAAAAAAATTGTCTAATTATTCTTCTGCATTGCAATCCAAATCTCAATTTTAAGGGATATAATGCGATCTGTAACGTTCGTTTAGTTTTGCCACTTCATATGAATTAAAGTGTTATTTTAATTGCCGCTCATAGTCGATTAATATATTTTATCAATTCAAAGGAACGCTGACGAGTATATTTGGTCTATAGCGCTGATCGAAAGCAATTCTTAGAATCCTTTGTCTGCAGAATGGCCCAGGAAATCCTACGCTCCCCGGAAGTTACACGTGGAAGATTTTGGTCTAGAATAATTACATTTGGTGAGAGTTTTTGCAGCCAGGGAAAAGCAGTCAGTCTGAGCCTCGGAAGGTGAACGCACGTGGTTTTAAGCCGGAATTTTGGCAGCGCCTCTGCTAGATTAAGTTACCGTATCGCTTTATCTCGCCTGGTGGCCTGATTAGCAGAGTGTTACGCTTTATTAAAGACTATTTAGTGGTTAAATTATTCTCTCGACCTGTGTCGGATTACCGCCATCAAACCCGTGACTCGTCCCACTTCACCGTTGTAGCGTTAAAATCTCGTACAACGGAGGTTTGGTGCCTGACTGCAAAAACACTCAAAATTTCCTGTTTCCCGAAGATAGTTTTGGGAATTGCTGTAGCGCAGTCGTTCCAATCGTGATTCAGCCTTCACGGGCGTCCCTGAGATCTGCTTCTCAAGGATCTAGAAACACCCCAAATTGTGCTTCTCTCTCTTCTCCCTAACTAAAGAAAACTAGAGTAAACTTACCAATGTACCATAGAGTGATTCTTTTCCCCTGTTTACCAGTGCCTCGTGGGTAAATAAGAAACAGAACAGCTTAATTTCCTTGTCATATTAAAAGTTAGGCAACCTACCGTTGCCCATCGTTTCACTAATTGTTAAGGTTAAAGTGTATTTAATTTGTAAACTAGAACGTCGCTGGCTGCGTAGTTCTGCTCGTTTATTAAAGTATGCCAGTGGCGGCGAGCTCTTTGTTTTGGACGTCTCAATACTCATTTGTTTAGCTCATAGTTTTTTCCTGGCTTGTTCTAAATTGTACTATTTGTGTTCTATATTTTATTCAATAGATTTGGATGCAGTTAAAATGTAGTACGATGTTTCATTCTGGTGTACTTTGTGTGCATGAACTTTGTAAGCATTATACGGGAGGGGGCACAGTAAAAGTGAGTTTGATTCCCGTAAGCGGCTGGTTTTCCGGCCCTCGCACGAGAACCTGCAATCAGCTATAACCTGGAGGGTATAGCCCATTAATTTCGACTTACCCTGTATATAACTACACTAGATTTTCTTTCCTTAAGCGTTTCTTGTGAACCACTCCCTACTTCGCTGAGCCAAGTCGAAGGTACTTCCATCTTTCCTGCTGCACTCCGACGAAAAAGTTCGTTTGGCCCGTAACAGAGCTCCTGATAATATGTAAGAGAATTTTCGGTTGACCACATCCTGTAGTTTTTGAAGTTTACATAGCCAGTACCAGATGGAACTATGCTTCATCGCTGTCATCATTGTCGAGGTTTTCACTAAACTATGTACTACTATGTACAGTACTTGATATGGATTCCTACCCAATACTTTCTGCAAGCCTCTTGACACGAACCGAAGAATGACCTACAGTGTAACTGTTCAGTAACTCAGTTACAAAACCAACTTATTACCTGTTTAAAGAAACAAATAACTTAATGATCTGTTGGAAATTGTATCCTTCAGCTGTTGAACGTCCTGTATACTGTATTTTAAAATCACCGTTAGTGATGCCCTTAGATTTTCCCTTATATACGCTGCTTGCTTCGTGGTGCGGTTGTACTATATGCGTGATGACGAAAAACTTTATAGCATACTGCTTCGTTAGAGAATTATTTTTGGTACTGATTGAAGCAAAAACGATATGAATATTTTCAAACACCATTTTGGCCACGTTCTCCCCATCGAACATAGCCTTCCAGAATAAATTTATCGTGCTTTATTGTAAACACCATCGTAATCTGAAATTATATAGTTGGTATCCTTATTCAAAACTAAATTTTATAATTTGATTGTTTGCAACCGTTTACGATCTTTCAGTCTTAAAAAACTGTTATTTCGTTAGCATCACGAAAACAGAAACAAGTGACACACAAAGCGAAAACAATAAAAACAACAGTTCACAGACAAAATGCTCATGCAACCCTAATAACCTCGGGGATATAAGAATTGATAAACGACATGTTCGCGGACAAGACGGTGATAATAATGGGACTACATGTGCCCTTCAATCATTTTCGATAACACTGTATTACTCGTGAGCGTAAATGCAAATCATTTGAACATGGTCTGGGGAGTTAGAAGGCTATACGGTTCAGTTAAATTTAATACCATAACCCTATAAATAAAAATTTTGTGTGAAAGTTTACTATTGTAGTGAAACCCCCCTTCACTTGGTTAATGGGCAATTTGTTGATAATACTTGGATCAAATAATTATCCTTTGATTGGTGCCGCTCTGATGATTGTTAACTTCCACATCAGTGTCCATTAGATAATTACTTCTATTTTAATACCTCGATTCTGGATTAAAAGAGGAAGGTAAGAGAACTCACGCGCACTTAGGTCACCAAAAGCGGACCGATTCTGTTAACTCCAAAATCTGTCCCCTCCCCTCCCCCCCTTATATCAGGCGTCGCTCAAACCATCCAAGGCAGTGAACGAGCTTGGCGAAGTCCACAATTGGGGTGCTGCTTATTCTAGCCATGTCAGGCCAGAAGCCTTCCAACAGGGATCTTCTCAAAGTTACGAAACCAGGACAGTGGCAAAGCACGTGTTCTGCAGTTTCATCATCAGCTTTGCATTCGCGACAGTTGGGACTGTCTGGTAGTCCCATCATATCCTTCCCATGTGTTTCTATAGAGTTCAGTGTCCGGATAAGATGCCTACAATTTGTGGGAGGTTCGTTCGGGACAGCTGTACGCAATAATTTGCTGTCTCTGGCGGTGCTTCACGGCAACTTTCAGTGTTGAGTGTTGAGGGTTAATTGATATAGAATAAAAGTCGCCCCTAGGAAGGCTATTCTGGCTGAATCTCATCAGCCTCCTCGTTGTTGGGGTTGCGGTCATTTAGAGATATCTTCAAGACCTTTATAGCACTTCAATACCACCCCTGAGGCAATTTTGCATCTGCCTAAGGCTAGTAGAGCTGCTCTACTATCGCTGAAGATACCAGTTCGTTGATTCTTTATTTTTCGTTCAAGAATTACAATTGCACCGTGCATTATTCCTACCACCTCTGCTGAAAAGATGGTGATTATCTTGTCTAGTGGTGTACTTTGATGGAGGTGTATGGGCCGGAAAAACACAGACTCTAGCTACAAATTTATTTTTGGATCCATCTGTAAAGATAGATATATCTCTAGGTTGAGCTACTTCAGTGTTTACACGTACACTAAAGTGTTTGTTAAAAGTTTAGCGTTTGTTGCGCTAAATAAATAAACACCTTGCGTGTAATAAAAGATTTAATGATAAACGAATATAACAACGGCAACACAAAATAATATCATATGGTTCAGAAAAAAAGTAGCAGGCTTTCAACAGTTAAAAGAATAGGTCGTATGATGTATAAGTATTTACTATTGTGTGAAACTTAACTTTATGTGAAATGTATTCAAATTTATACAAGAATTTGTTGATTTGATTATTTATGCCAGGAGTGACGAACCTTAGACTTCATTCTTCTTATTAAAGTTTGAACATCAACTCTGGTCATATTTATTTCTATTTTCAATTTTGGCGAAAGTCGTATACGTTTGCAGATCGATGTTTAGTGTTTTTTAATGTTGTTGGTAGTTAGTTAGCCTTTCCATTAAAACTCAATAACGCTGGATTGGCCTCAGCTCAGGACAATTTGACGGATTGGAATTCTTGGGACAAGGATAACGTTGTTGTCTGAATAAAACTCTAGTGCTCATTTTCCATAATAGTATGTAACCCAATTGGCCCAGAAGAATACTGAAGTGTTGTGAGAAGTTATAAAAGGAAGCAATCTGTTTCTTAAACATTCTTTAACATACATGTTGCCATTAATGTCTCGAGTGGTAACGAAAGAATCGCATTTTCAATCACAAATGCATATGCCCCTCTAAATCTAAAACTTTTGGGAAGCAACATAAAATTCTTTGCTGAGTATTTGACTGAAGTCGGCTACGCAATACGTTTCGTCGTCCATAACGCACCACTTAAACTTTGTGAAAAGAGTGGTTGTATAATTTTCTTGCCCTAGATTCTGCTCTTTTGTCCTTCTCCGGATCTCTATCCGGCATTTTTAGACTTTGTAAGTCTTCAAGCCTGCTTCTACTATCACTTGATGTATGGTGGCTTTTGATGTACCAAACTTATTTGCTACAGTACGTTCAGACAAATTAGGATTTCTTCTTCAAGCACTCTTATGCATGCAGCTAAATTTTTGTCCTGAAATCCAATTTCTCAACCGGAACCAGCTTTTATTTCTATAGATAACCGTTCTTTATAATTTCTAATAACTCTTTTCCAAAAGTAGAACACGAATACTTTAACAGGGTTGCTATCTGAATCCGACGGAACTCTGAATTTTTGTATTTGCATTTGGCGAACTTGCCATTATTTAAGAATCTTATTTGAAAAAGGTAAAGACAAACTTAATATGACACTTACATATATCATGTGTGAAACAATTGACAATCTATTGTTGCTAGGATTCAAATAATAATTGAAATACAACGTCTCCTACTTTTTTTCTGAACCACACCTTAATAACGAATTATGCACAACTTAATTTGGAACTAGAGTACCATGAACATCTTTGTAGCAGTGCCGTTGGAACAGTGACTTGGTATTGTTGGATGCGCTTCTAAACTCCTCTTGCATTCCCAGCGGACGGAGAAAGTTGATTCCATTGTTCGTAACGCTGGGAAAATCTGGTTGCTATAGCAACTCATTCCGTAGGTCCGAAGAATTTACAGACACGGTGCAATTCTTGGAACCTACAGCTACAAAGGTATGCTTAACAGGAAAGAAGTCAACTAAAGCATCAAGACCGCTTGATTCAGTATGCGAGTATGTCTACCTCCCCTTCCTTTCGTATGCTACAAACCCCTAAGACTGCAGTTTCCTCCACAAAGAGATTAGGTGGGGGAAGGCAGAAAATCGCCTCCAAAGCAGTCATAGGGGTTGAACGCATAGCACCGCTAGAAGTAATAGGCAAAACGTAGAACATGTCGTAGTCTTCTTGCTGCCGTAGCACAGCATAGGCCTAATCACAGCAATATACAATCACAAGGTAATTCCAAGAGAAATCTCCAGGATTTACTGTGGCACTACCAAAGGGTCACGCATGCCTTTTCAGTTTTAGTCCAAAGATGTTTTTCCCAATTCAGTTTTCTGTCAAAAATATCTCCCAGGTATTTGGCATTGTCTGAAAAGTTGAGGGAAGTGCCTAATAGGATAGGCACAACCTTTCGGGTTTTTGTAAACAGTACCTTCTCTGTCTTTGATCGATTGACAGAAAGAGAGTGTTCATTACACCGGTTTTCTATCATTTCAAGAGTCGTTCGAACTAGCTTGCAAAACATGTTCTAAAATTAACAGGTAATGAAGATAGTAACTCCATCCTCATACCCAATAGTAGGGAAGCCAAAATTATTGGGAGTATGTAGAAGGCTGTCTACCACTGTATTCCACAGTAGTCACAATGCTTCTAACAGAACAGTCTCATATACTAAATTGTACCGCTCTCATCCAGCCATTTGATTTAATACCATTTGAACACCTGAAAACCAGTTGTACTGCTGCACCCCCGAAAACGTCAATAGAGGAGGAATACCGTCCACCTATGACACACGTTGAGTTACCGAGAACGTATATACTAGGTCTGATCAAAATGTATCCAGAATGGCTTTATTTAAAAAGAACTTACAAGATTTATGAAATCAATATTTAATCGCCTTCAAATGCAAAATGCAAAAAAGCCAATGCAAATCTGTACAATGAAACTTCATCAAGCAATCAAGCAATAAGACGGAAACGTCCCGAATAACCTACGCGTGGGGCCATTTTGCTACACGACAATGCTAGAGACCTCATGTTGCTAAATGTGGTAAAAGAAAATCTTCAACGAAAGAAATGGAGGGTGTTAGAGCATCCATCCTATAACCCGAATCTATCATCTTGCGATTTCCTTATATTTGGAACGTTGAAAAATACGTTAAAACGTCGGAATTTTGAGTCTGTGCAGAGTACAGATAGCTGTGGAAGACTTCTTCAATCAACAGCCACAAGAATTCTATGAGCAGGGTATACGTCGGTTAGTAAAACAATGGGATAGGTGCCTTAACTGTGACGGTAATTATTTGTAATTAAATTGTTGAATAAATTTTTCATAAAGCAAAGATAAGTTTCAATTGAACACACCTCGTAGAAATTGATTTTAAAATTAATAGAATTGTTTGATAATTGAAAATGGTATAAGTAAAAAAAATTTCATTTTTTTCTGTCCGTTATAACTAAGCTTCCCAATTCTACTAAAACAGAAATAGCAACCTCATAAGAATTTTATGCATTGAAACGAGAAAAGGAGAACCGTGCCTTGACGTGTTATTATTTTTTGATGTATGGGCCGTCAGAAAAGCTCACCATAAAGTTAGACGTGCAGGTTACAACAGTACATTAAAGCTGCGCGAGCTCATCAGAGGTAATGTTGGTTGCCAACTTTAGGTAAACGTGACTCTGTTATTCCTTTGTGATTAATTCAAAATATGGCTAAAGTTTGAAAATTAAACAACAAAATGGAAGCCGAAGACCGGAAAGCCGCATATTGAACTTACAACCTCCGTGTACAAAGCAAAAGAACGTACATTTAAATAACTTTTTGCGCGAATGTAATAAGCCTTGGAAATTAATTACGCGCTCTTTGCTTCCCCGAAAAAGCGGTGGGAAAACATAGAAGAAAAACCTCTGTCTAGCCGTAATATTAAAGTTTTCCTCGCTTTAACGGACAAATTAATGGTTACATAAAACGGTCGATTAGTGACTAATAATCACAAGCTGCTTGATCGTTGACCCTTATAGTATGAATACTACAGACTGTGAAAAAGAACAAAGAAAACGGCAAAGCGATAGACGGTTCGTTAACTTAACCTTAACCAATTGACGTTTTCTGATAACAATTTTATTTCTTCGTTTTTTTGTTTAATTGAAGACCACGAGGTTCAAAGTCATTACTTGTTTATTGCTAAACTGTTACGTCATGATAATGTTTTTTTTTGTTTTAACGCATTTTCAATTATAACTTATCTAATTTGGTGTTTATGTAATTTAACATATCATATTCAGTTTTGAAATGTAAGCACATCAAAACTCTCAAATTAATATAGAAGAACTGGAAAAATTACTCTTTTAAGGCAGATGAGTTAAAAATCTGTTGGACAAACCCCACGAGACCTTGTTCGTGTACGTTCCTGGCCATTTTCTTCCTGTTATCTGATTCAGTTGCCTCGTGGGGGAAAATTATGTGAACATCTTCCAGGAATCTACCATAAAGAAATATATCTTTTGTTAATATTACATTTATCTACAAATTATGAAATTTAACGCTTAATGTACTTCTAGATAACGGGTCGACGCTTGTCTACAGTTGAAATCCAAAATTTTTAATTTAAATTCATTCAGGCACATGTCCATATGAATTGGTTTCTTGCTTTGCTTTGAAGCACTCGGTTCCAAACTTTTATTTACACTTTGTATATTTACTTCCTCCTCTCTTAAACTCGTAATTGCAATACTTGTATTTCTACTTAAACACGAAATTAGAACTTTAACTTCAAATTGTAAACTTTACAGTGAATTTTTTAATTTAAAGGCGGATAAAATAATTTTTGTAACAGTTAAAACTTACAGTTCGATTTATGTATATTTCGAAATTATGGATGTAAAGCCGATTTCGATTTTAAAACTCATCTCTAAACCTAAAAGTACGATTTGAATTCAGATAAGTTTTAATTAATTTAATTAAACTGGCAAAAGTCATTACAATTAACGCCTAAATTTGAAGTATCTTCTTTTTTCCCGAAATTAAAGGCATTTTTCAAGGATCGTGGTGTTGTCAAAGGCTATACAACGGGTCTAACATGCCCCATCCTTGAAAACCCCCATACCCCAACTATAACTAGGACATCACAAACACCCTGGGAAAGTGCAATGCTCAGGATTCGAACCTGAGCGACTTTGGTAAAACAACTCCGAAACCAAGCGCCGCGTCCACTACTCTACCGCGGTTCTTTGAAATTGCAAGTTAAAGCTTACATTTCAGATTTAAAATGTAATATAACTCTTCTCGAATGAAACTCAAAATACATATTACATATAGCTTTCGACCTTCGTCGCTAATTTGCTAGTTTAATTTCGTAATGTCGGCGAAGTTTGGAATGTTAAGGCTAAATGTAATTAATTACTTTTCCTAAAATTCGAAAGTATGATAATAAACCGGATTCGTCCACTTCTTTTAGGTAATTAAACTGAAATTGTTGTTGAAAAATTTAAATTGAACTCAAAATTACAATAGATATATTTTCAATTACGAAATTTAGAATTTTCAATTTGAATATAATTACCCTTCGAAATGGAAACTTAACTTAAACTCGAAAGTTTTGTTAAGAAATAAAATCCAATTTATGGAATTCAAATTTAAATTTAATAATTTTCCGTAATTAAACTCAAAATTATAATATTAAATTAAAAGTATTGACCTTGAAATGTAATAATTATTCCCCAATTAAACTCAGACTTACTAGATTTAAAATTTTATCGCGAATTTACTACTTCAATTTTAAAACGTCGCTTGTACACTCAAGATTTTGGAACTTAATCCTAAATTTCTAGTTTACGACCGGAATAAAAGAATTTCAGTGGAATTTTCTTGAATAAGTTTGGAAATTTGCTACCTTAAACTTGAAATTATATTAATACGAAATTTGGCTTGTTTATTAATAAATTAAAACCGAAATTTTGCACTTAACAATCTAATAATTTGGTACCAATTAATCTCCGAATTACTATATTTAAAATATTGACTCTTATCGCGAATTTACTATTATAATTTCTAGCTTTCATATTCAACATTTTTAAATTAAAGCCTAAATTTCTACATTTTTACATAGGGAATAAGTAATTTCAGCTAAATTTTCTTGTTGAATATTTGAATTTTAAATCAAAATTATGAAATTATTACCGCCATTTAGAAATTAATATCTAAATGTAATTACTTTCCGGCCTTAAACTTAAAAACGTTCAAAAATAAATTAAAACCATATTTTTTGAATTTTGGAAAATTCAATAATTAATCTCATAGTTGCTGTGTTTACAATGTAAACTTCTAACGCGAATTTGCTACTTCAATTTCAGAATGTCGGTTTTACGCTAAAAATGTTGAATTAATTAAAGTTCAAATTTCTAACTTACATACGGAATTAATAATTCCAACTGGATTTGTATTAGTAAAGTTTCTAAATTTTAAGTCTAAATTATTATTTCTAGTGGAAATTTAGAATTTAAAGTCAAGATATAATTGCGTTCTCCAGTCTCAAACCTTATAATTTATTGTAGATTTTCCCACCTTTGATATTAATTAGAGATTTTTCCATTAATGTAAATTTAAAAATCGAAAGTTACATTTTAAATTCAAGTTCGAATTAGAAAACGAAAAAGTAATTATTATTACATCTTGAACATTTTCGACTTCTATCTCGAAATTAAGAGTACAAATATGTACTTCTTTTGTTCTTAAATTCTAAATTATTGTATCAATTAATTAATTTTGACGTTTTACACAAAATTATGATTTTTATGCTGATGTGCTCTGAACTTGATATCTGAAATTAACTTACAATTTAAAGTTTTAAAACGAAACTAGTAATTTAAGGATTGAATTTTCAATTTTTATATTGAAATTGACAGTTTAATATCCGTAATCTGTCCAGGGAATCATCAAACATTTTGAGAAACCATACCAAAATAGACAGAACACTCCGTATCGTACAGGATAATAAAACATTTGCCTTTTGCTCGAGTTTCAGCTTTACATAACGTTTTACACTATTGTCGCATTCATATTCCACAATCTTCCTAAAGCTAGTCCTTAAAATGTCCTCACCAGCCCCTAATAAAACTGAAAACTGCTGAAATGGTTTACCCTTCTATCTAAACGGTTTCAGCGATTATTAAGCGGAACTTTCTGGAAATTTAAATAAGCTTGGTTAGGCAAAAATCAATGCAGAAGAATTTATTCATGGCCGGTTAAATTTGGAAGTAAATACACGATCAAATCGTGTAGTACCATGTATTGTTATCTCCACACGTTCTGTGCTAAATTGAAACGTTGCTGTATCAGAGAATCGCTTTGAAATGTAACAATTTGGAAGGACTGTTCAACTAAATCAGTTCTACATGATAAACACAGTAAATCGCCACCCTGAACGTCTTTTCATAAAGCTCCCTGAGAAATTCGATCACATACTTGGCGGACTTTAAAGACCAATCATTGGAAACTGAACGACTTTAAGGGTAAGTTGTGTCGCGGGTCTATTCGGAGCGCCACTTTTTCGTGTTTATTTTATAACTGTGAACGGATGTTTAATCTAATCAAACGAATTGCTATGGAATATTAGGAAATAATTAATCAAACGAATTATTATCGAATATTAGGAAATGTCACAAATAACTGTAAACATCCCTAGAATACGAACCGGAAGTGGCTCCACCTAACCTTTGTATTTGTTTATTCAAAAACTTAATTTTATATTACGAGGAACGTTCAATAATACATCTACCTGAGTAGGAAAATGAAGACGTAGAAAAACGAAATTTTTTAATTTTAATTATATAAAAATAAAAATAATTATCAATATAGAACCCAATACACTCGTTCCGGAATTTCTTTCAGCCATGTTATCCCCTTAAAAAAAGCTTCTATCGGTTGATCTGTAAACCACGCTATCTTCACTTCTTTATCGCTGTTCACGAAAAAGCTTTTTAAAAATCAGAACAGGTAATAATCCCACGGAGCCAGGTCGGGGCTATAAAGTGGGTGGTTTCCCTGTTTGAAGTCGCAAATGTGGATAACAGCTTACGTTTTCCGTGGTGAACTGACGCATTGTCGTGAAGCAATGGAACGTGAGTTTTCCGCCCCTTGTTTGTTTAATATTTTCACGTGGACAGCCCAAAGACACAACTACAACTATCTTTAAACTGGTGAACCTACTTACTTGCTTAGTAACACGAATGAAATACCAGATCTACCTAATTGACTTCACATTGTCAGCGGTATAGCGAAAACGTAAATCAAAGTAGAAGCTAGACGATTTATCTTCTGATCATTCCCCAGCTATTATCACCATCAGTACAACGATGATCAGCAAAGAAGCTCCTTTAAAACTCTGCACAAAAATACCAATTGGGATCACTTTCAAAACGAATCGCAAGAAAAAATTAATCTAGCTATCAAAATTAAAGAACTTTACGAAGCAACTCAGCATATAATTATAACGATACAAGATGCTATATAGCAAGGCACACCTACTACAACATACAATCCGCCTGAAGTTACTAATACTCATCACCATATATAAGACCTTATTGCTGATAAACGAAGAGGGCACGGAGAAAGTGACATAGAACCAGAAATAGGCAAGATAAAACCTCGCACAACTGACTTACTCCCCAGCTGCATAACACGCTAATGGAAGCACTTAGCGAAACCTTCATACAAAACAATACAAAACTCTCACCTTATGACCGTTTCATATAAAAAGCAATGAAAAAACGTATAAGGTCAGCCTTAGCAATTCCACCACTTAAAAACCCCGACAGTTGCTGGTCCAGATCAGATAAGAGTAAAGCAGACACATTCGCTGAACACCTCGCAAACTTCGTCACGACGCCGCAACCCCAACAGAATAATGATGACAATGAAATTTAAGTTTGCCTTAATGCTTCATGTCAGCTGTCACTGCCAATCGGATCGTTCTCGCCAGCTGAAGTTCGTCAACAAATCAAACTTATTAATAGTTGTAAAGCTCCTGGCTATGACTTGATAGTAGGAGAGACACTAAAAAATCTCCTTAGAAAAGTTGTAGCGCTGCTGACTACCATATACAATAGTATTTTAAGACTATGCTATTTTTCTGTAAAATAAGTATGTTCCAAATATTATGATTACCAAGCTTGAAAAACCACCCACACTCTCTTCATCCTACAGACCAATAAGACTCCTGCCACTAATGTACAAGGTATTGGAAGAACTCCTACTCAGAAGTATTAAAGAAACGGTTGATCTAGAACAAATAATCTCATCATACCAGTTTGGATTCAGAGAATTCCATTCGATGATACACCAAAGACACTGGGATAATAACGTAAACAGTGGGTAGTCTCGAGATAAGTCGTATACGTACAGCTGCATTCTTAGATACGACGGGAACTCAAATACATATTTACCTAGCCATGAAAACAATGCCTGAGTGGTCTATGATATTAATGTTATATTCGCGTAAGTTTTTGACAGTTGTATATGCAGTATTTATGACAGGATGACGGCCGTTTACGGAGAAGAGCTCCGTCTTATCGCAAGGATAAAATTTGGATGTAAACAATTTCGTTGGGGACGGGAATCCGTCCAAGATCGGACAGATATTCATATGCGACTAATGGAGAAATGTGCCAGAAAATTAAGGCTATGATACTGGAGGATCGACGTTTGAAAGTTGTAACTATATCTGTAGAAATATAAATTTCTGAGGGAAGCGTCATTACTATTTTACACGATAAATTACGCTTGAGTAAGGTAGGTCCAAGGCTCTTGACTCCGGAACAGAAATTGCACTGCCAACCAATTTGCGAACAACATTTGCCCACTTCAGAGAAAGATTCACAGTTGCTATCACGAATGGTGACTCGTGACGAAACTTGCGTTAATTACTGGGATCCTGAGACGAAACCTTCCAAGAAATGCCGAACCTAACCTCTGCTAGGAAGCTAATGGCCATAATTTTGTAGGACATGGAGGCACTATTGTTGATTGAATATATGCCAAGAGGACTACACTTACCAGTGCAACTTAGGCTAATGCTATAAACTTCTAAGAAAAGCCATTTGTGAAAAACGCCAACATTTTATGCCATTTGCTTTTGCATGGCAATACACGAGTCCACCTTATAGCCCACATATGGCACCATCTGATTTTTATCTGTTTAGAAAAGAAGAAGAAATAGAAGAAATATTTAAGAGGACGAAGAAATTTTACTCAGATAACGAAATGAAACAGACCGTCGATGACTACTTCGTTAGTAAGCCAAACGAAATTTTTTCTAAAGGCATAAACCAACTTGCTGACATATGGCGTAAGTGTATTGATATAGATGGATGTTATATTAAAAATACAATTATTAACAGTTTTGTATCTTCTTTGTTTCACGGCTTGGTAGATAAGTTTTTGAGTTCCCCTCATATAATAAAGGTATTTGACAAAGTCTGACGCATATAGGCCTGTTATACAAGCTTAACTTCAACTTGCCTAATCAACTGTATTTAATATTACAATTGCAAGCGGAGCTTTCAAATTAAGATGAGCAATAGAACGCAAACTACCACTACATCATATCTGGATTCTGGAGTACCGCAAGGCAGCATACTGGAGCCGCTGCTTTAGTTGATATACACTTGCGACACACTAACTACAGAAAACACTGCGATTGCCATGTTTGCAGCAGATACAGCTATCCTGTCAGTACCCGAAATACCAGAGGTAGTAGCAGAACACCTACAAAACCACTTCGACCTACTATAAAACTGGTTTACCAAGTGAACAACAACTGTCAATACCCAAAAATCTGATAAAATGTCATTTACTAATGGACGTGTTACATGTCCGCAAACCAGAATCAACAACGTCTCAATCCCAATAGAGACTAAAATAAAATCCCTCGGGATGCACCTCGACTAAAAACTAATTTGGAATAGGCACATCAAAACTAAAATGAAATAGGTAGATAGGAAAACCAAACATATGGACTAGCTAATTGGAAAGCGTTTCCTAGTCTCTCTCTCTCAAATAAATTACTGGTATGGAAAGAGATATTCAAACCTATAAGGGTCATATGAGATTCAGCTGTGAAGTTGCACAAAGGCTTCACACACCAAAATATTATAGAGATTTTAATGCAACGCACTTCACATGGTAACTGACGTCCCTTGGTACATCAAAAACGAAATGACATGAACACAACTAACCAGCTGTTACAAGAAGATTGAAGTGACAGTAGCCACAGGATCTAGTTTTACAATCTCTCCTAGACTACTGTAATATTTGTGTGGAATAAACTTGAAGAACAGCAATCCTTCTTTATCCCAAAACACAATTTCCATCACCTTCCCAGCCGATTTTTCCACTCTGAACTACGTTGGTAGAGTTCGATGCTTCCATTGTACAGATTGAGTTTTTGACTCAGTATCTATGATAGACCCACGCTTCATCTCTAGCCACCAAAAAATCATCTAAGTCTATGTGCAGCACCTCCAAGTTCTCTATACAGCATTGGCGTCTGACGTCCTTCTAAAGTGGTGTGAGGTATCCAGCTCAGCTGACCTTTGATATCCGCAACTTCTCCTGAATTGTTTTTGAATTTTGCCACTTGCGATGTCCATTTCTTCCACTATCCGACCAATCTTCACTCGTCTGTCTGCCATTATTATCGGGCAGAAGAATGACACTCTTGATTGAACGGTTTCCCCTTTTTGAACGAAATGTAGGCTTAACTTTTTGAGTAAGCAAGTCAGAATAATAAGGGGCATTAATGGTACGTCGTTCTCTCAAAAAATCAGTCAAGAGAACACCCTCACAATCCCAAGAGGCGGTGGCCATTACTTTACCGGCTGAAGGCACAACTTTCGCTTTTTTCGGTTTTGGGGAGTTTGAGTGGCGCCACTCTAGACTACACTAATTTGTAATGTTTGTGACATTTCACGGACATAAATTCTTCTATTGACAAGAATAAGGTCGTTTATCAGGTCAATGTAGGTTTGTGTTGTCGAAGTTTTCGGACGTCTCGCGTGCTGCAAATTTTCGACCGTTATACAGCCCTACTTAAACTTCTTACACTACTGAAACACCTGGGTTTTCGATAAAGTGGATTCCCCATAGTGTGCTTGCATTCTTTGCAAAATATCACTTGGTTTGACACCATCATTCGCAAGAAATATAGCTATTATGCGTTGCGCAACGGAAACATGAACTGCTTCCTCCGTAATGTTGACAATTACTAACAAAAAAACAATTATAGTGACTACGACATTATGCACGCCTTCTAGATATCCCATTGCAAGAATGTTAAGAAGGAATTGCTGCTAGGGCCATTCGTTTGGTTCTAAGAATAAAATTCCGGGTCATATTTGAACGCTCCTCGTATTATTGAATGCTAATCCCGGAATTGCTTACCAAGTATACGTTGAATACCCATCCAAAATTATTTTATTTGTCTCAAACCGACCTAACTTAATTCTACTACAGCTTCTAAAACATTAAATTATTTTTTGAGGCTAATATAATCATAAATTCATATATTGCATTAACTATGACGTCATCGTAGAATACGTATCCGAAGTTATTAATATTATTATTTTGATTCTAACCTAACCTTCATATTTATCCATTTCGGAATATCGATGTTTTCATATATTCATATTTTATGACATTCATGAACATTTTTATTCGTTTCTTCAAAATTAGGTAATACCACTGATGATTAATTTGCACTCGAGTCACACTGGCACGTCAATATTAGGTCTGTAGAATTAATAAGGGCCGTTTTCGGGTATTTGCTTCATTGCCTGACGGACCAATCTCATTTCATTTACTCCTTGCGAGATTTTCTTGTTTTAAACGGTAAACTATTGGGTTTTTTAAATATCTGAAAAGTCCAAAACGTCACAATAGCAACCAGCTCCTCATCTTACTATCAAACCTTGCTTCTGATACATAGGTAAATACAAACGTAGCTTGTTAAGGGAGGGTAAATAAATACACGGTTTTCTCTTTTCCCGAAATAACAACCTTTGGAACTCGTTCTGTTATAGGCTAAAGGACCTTAATTGTTACAATTTCCGACGACTAATTTAAATAGAGTCGTCTGAGTGCCTAGCAACGTTGTCTTTTTACGGTCGCCACTAACGATGTGCAAAAAATTTATGCCTTTTTCGGCAAAGGCTTTGTGGTGTGAGCTTTTTATGCTTGGCAGGTTTTTCTGCAGTTGGAAGTTTCCCCTTGAAGGATTTTTCCACGTCTTGCTGGAATGTCAATTTATGTGTCTGTCGTCCCGAAATCGATAAGCCTCTGAAAGTTTTACATCTACTTTTACTTTATATAGTAAAGTTTTTACTAATATATTTTTAAAAGCTGGATATGCATTCCACTAAGCTTAACGCAAATCTACATTATTTAGTATGAACTATAGACTACAATTAAGATTAGAATTATTCTTTTGTTAGTTCAGCTTTAGCAATTAAAATCGTAAATGATTGAATAGACGATTTCAGCAAAATATTAGAACATTCAACAGCACGAAAGACAATTTTCTGTTGCACATTGAGCTTACATAGTCAATAAACTGGTCATACACGATCCATTAAAAGGGGTAAAAATGGAATAGTTGAGATGCTAGTGAGTAGGAAGTATATGATGAGATACAGCTAAATAATGATAAACATATAAGGAAATTCAAAATTTAGATTCAACTACTTTTTAAATTTTCTATTTATGTTATGTTAAAATTACTGAATTTCTATTGATGTCGTGAAATCGTTTTTGGGTAAAAAAGCATTCAAATCAAATTGTTCAAAAATCAAGGAAACCATAAAATTTCTCTAATCCACTAGAAACTCTTGGTCAGTAGCCATAACATATATTTTTCAAAATCGTTACCCCGTTTCAAGAACTTTGTTGACAACTCCAAAAAAATTATAATTCTATTCTTCAAATACAGGGTGTAACACAATAACTTGGGCAAACTTTAGGGACGTCTTCTACTCTTTAAATAATTCTAAAAGTTCTTACAAATACTGTCAGGAAATAATTCTTTATAAAGTTGTGGTTACTTGTAATTTAAAAATTATAATGTTTGAAAAAGCTTCTTAAATATTTCTTAATAGCAGCATGTCTTGATTGTTTGATAGAATAATAAGCGACATTAGCAAGTGACATTGGTTTAAGTACATTTACCAGTATTTTTGTAAATCTTTCATTATGCACAATCCAGAGATATTTTACTTATAGAAGAGTAAACGGAAATTCAATTCAAGCAGTTCTGCTGTACCGCGAAACGTATCCATTGCGGCATTATCCAGCTAAAGGTACTTCAGAGGCATTCCATCGTCGTCTTAAAGCGACGGGATCGTTAGACGAAGATGTTCTTGAGATAATTAAAGCTGACCTGTACAAGACGGATTGCTATTGACGTAAGTGTTTCGGATGTAACTGTTTGAAAAATTCTTTATGCGCAATAATTATTTTATTCATTTCGTGTACAGCTATCAACCGACCACACGTTTCTGCTAGTCAAAATAAGCACAAAAATCATAGGCAGCGTCAAACCTCCACATTTATCAAATTAACATACAAACTGGGATGGGTTCCGTGAAATACTAAAAGATAAAGTATCTGTAAACCTAACTCGAAAATCTGGTAAGGACGTTGACAAAGCAGCGGAACACTTAACTACCTCAATTCAATCTGCAGGCTGGGAATCAACTCCTGAGACACATGGAACCACCGGAACTAAACACTGCCCTAGGCATATCAAGAAAACGATAGGAGAAAAAAGGAAACTAAAGAAAACATGACCGATCACCCCCGCTTCTAGTGATAATATTAAACTGAACCGAGCTGTGAATCTAATCAAAAACCTGTTCACGGAAATTAAAAATACAGATATACAGTAACCTGTCACTCACTGAATCGACTGAATACTTCTTGTAGAAGGTGAGGAAAAATATTAACACTTCGCAAGAAAATTAGGTCCAAAATGACACCGAGAAAGCCGAAACGCAAAACTTCTAGAAAAACCATCCGAAGATAAAGACTCCATCAATCAATTTCTAGATGCGCCTTACCAGCTGGATTTACTAATTAAGCCATTCAGTATTCAATTATGTTGACAATCAAAACACTTAAGCTTGAATACCTTAGTCACCTCATGACAAACAGCAAATACCATCTGTTACATCTGATCTCACAGGGAAAATTCGAGGCAAAGAGAGGTCCAGGAAGAAGACGCTATTTCTGGCTGAGGACTCTTAAAACTGGTTCGGGTTAACATCAACAGAACTATTTCGTCTGGCTGCCAAGAAAGCGAGAATTGCCATAGTTATAGCCAATGTCCGGAACGGATAAGGCACCCAAAGAAGAAGAAGTATTTAAGAAGTCCGTTTATTAATCGCATCAAACCTGAACCACAGAAAATCCCCGAGGTATGATCTGATTATACTCCTGAAAGCACTTTCACCAAAAGCCAAACTCCTAACTTTGATCTTTAATAGTATACTGACACTGGAATACTTCTATTCTCAGTGGAAAGTAACCAAGATTATCCTTGTACAAAAACCTGACAAAGAACTAGGTGCCGTAAATTCATATGGCCCAATCAGCCTGCTTTCCATTCTCTCAAAAGTTTTTGGGGAGATGTTCCTTCAACAACTGAGACCAATCTTAAAAGATAGAGATCTAGTTCCCAGCCATCAATTTGACTTCACACAACAACATTCAACCATCCAACAGGTGCACAGAGTTGCTCAAAAAATTAAATATAATCGGGAAAACGAAAATTACTGTTCTGCCGCTTTCCACGATACGTCAAAAGCCTTCGAGAAAGTATGGCATGGAGACTTGTTATGCAAGCTAAAGAAAGTTAAATACCGGGAAGTCCATGCAGAACTGCTTCTAACCAAGTCTGGGGTGCTCCAGGGTAGCGTTGTTGGCCTCTCATATATATATATATATATATACAGCTGATCTCCCTACAATAATTATTACAGCACTGACTGCTTTCACTGACGGTATTGCCAGTTTTCTATTGCAAATTTTCTATGCATATTTCAATATTATCGATAGTTTTCAGAACAATGCAATAAATCCAATTTTCATACTAGCGTTCTTTTGTATTCAATACATAATAATCATCAATGGACTGATGCTAATCCACACGCAAGGGAAACTTCCAGGCACCAAGAAACATTTTCCTGTAATGTTTGGGCCGTCATTATTTATAATTACTTTATTGATCCAATATTTTTGCCACCGACACTTGCTGATAAAAATTATAGGCAGTGGTTGGAGGAAGAATTAACAGTATTGCTGAAGAAAGCTCTACAAACACGCCATAATTTCTGGTTCATGCATGTTGGGACTCCTGTACTTTTCAATCTTAGTGCACGAGATGTTTTGAACACCCATTGAATTGGTAGAGTAGAGACAATTGCATAGCCTCCAAGCTCCCACGATTGCAATCCTTGTGACTATTTTTTACGGAAACATTTTATTCACTCAGCGGAGCAAGTAAATGTTACATCCAGATTAGGAAGGGCTACAGCCGCGGTTAGTGATGATCCTCGTACAGACTTGTTGCCAATCCGAAGGCTAACAACTCTCTGATGGATTCACTCCTTATATCCTCAGGTTCCGGCATACCGGCTCCTAAGTGTTTGTGTCTAAGAAGTAAGAGCCTAGGATAGGTAGTTAGAATATGTACGACTGGTTCCTCCTGTTTACTACAGAATCTGCACGTGGATTCATCTACTAGCCCTGGTGTGTCGGTTTTTTGTTAAAGAAACCATAACCGGTTAAGAGGTCGACCACCATCCTAAAATGCTTGCTGCTAAATCTAAGAAGATGCTTGGTGCGACTAGAAAAAGATCCTTAAACAAGTAACTTCGTCTGATTCATCCTTGGTCGTGAAATTCAAAAGTTGTTGAACTGGAACCGAGACCATTTCTCGATCTTCAATTTTGCGTTAGTGTAAGGAATTTATAGAGCTGACTCTAGGTCAAAAGTGACTTCTGAGAGCCTTTTCTGGTCCATAGAGTCTGCCTTCTCAAGAATACGCTTTGGTAGAACGAAAGTCCACTGTAGCCGCTTGGCTGGCATATGTAGGTATATTTGTTCGAGTAGGCAGGTCGTAGGTTTTTCTGGACGCAAGCAAGGATTGCGAAGATCTCTGCCTGGAATACAGTGGAGGATTTACCGAAGGCAATAACACTCTTCGCCCTGGGTTTATCGCCGCCGATACCCACCCCTGAACCTTCTTAAAACTTCGATCCGTCTGTACATCAGACTACGTCTGCCAGTCTGATATATTAGGGGTAGTTCCAGTCATCCTGGTTGGGTACAACTGTTTTGTAACAATTCTTAAAGGTGCCTTGACCTGCTTCAGCACCGTTCCTCCGCCCCTATCACAATATGCAGGGTCATAAAATCTAGAAGAGCCCCAAGAACGGCGGTAGGTGCAGTGCTTATATCCAATATCTCCCAGGCAGGTGAGGCGTTGTTGGTAAGTCGCCTTTAGAGTGCCAGACTTCCAAACTAAAGACGCATAAGCGACCATTGGTCTTACAGTTGCGAGGTAAGTCCACAGAGTTACCCTACGTCTCATTCCCCACGATTTTCCAGAGGTCGGTCTACATAGAAAGGATAGTAGGTTGCATTTGTCTCTCTATATGGGGCTTTCAGCTAATCTTGGCGTCAAGTATCACCTAAAGGTACTTAACCGCAGCAGAAGGATGAAGTCCGGTTCCGAAGATTTCTGGTTGATTGAATCCGTTCAGTCTTCTTCTCCTGCTGTAGATAACTAACTCGGCCTTTGAAAAGTTAACCCTTAGACCCTGGTCTGTACATCAGGGTTCCATGATCCGTATGGCCCTTTGGAGGAGTCCGCTGCCTGTAAATTTACCAAAACAAAATTAGAAGGACATCGGCAAATCCTTGCGCGTATAGGTTTAAAAAAATATTACTTTTATTTACCGAACTCCAACTCAAAATGTACAAGTTCGCAAGCATGATTGTCAATTGTAAACAATACTCCTGGTATTTTTCAGCGTATTAGGCAATCAATAGCAAGGCTCTGCAAGACATGTATTTTTGCCCAAGGATTTCAGTTCGGGCACTTGATATAGTTTCAAATATATATTAATTAATATTAATAAATAATTAGTGCATTAAATTTTGGTATTTGCTACAATTTGAATTTAAATGACCATAACATTTAACCAAGTCTTTCAGTTACACCCTGTATATTGGTGTAGGCTAAAAAGTAACATTTCTTAAGAACTAATAAATAACGTTATGGCAATTACGTTAACAGCAGTATAAAATGGGAGTTTTCCTTAAAGCCGCCAATTTGAGTTTTTATGAAATCAATACATTCTATTAATAACAGTTCTAGGAAAAACTACCCGTCCGCCAAATATTCACCGCTGCATCTAAGGTTGTCTAGCTCTAAGTCCCTAAACAGTTGAAGCACCCCAAATAAATGCGAACATCAAAGAAATTATGAAAGGGTTTACTAAATTTAAAATAAAAATGGAAAGGCAAAAGTCATGGCCCTCATTCGACGCTTGGAAATGCCAATTTCAATGTATGATTTAAACGAACCACTTCACTTCGAAATTGAGACAGGTTTCAGAATAATAGAGGGGTTTGAATAATTTATATACGCAACTCGAAACCACCAATACCGCATTCGCAGCCCTTGAATAAAAGAATTGATTAATTAGGCCCTTTCGGTGGCCAAAAGAGACCAATTAATTAATTTCTAGAATAACGTCAACCAGGCAAATAATAATATATCTACCATTTTAGACTTGTACGTATAATATTTTATTGACTTTGACGCTTACGTACCAAAATTTATATCTGTTGAGTCATGACAAGTGACTCTTGATTATTTTCTTTATTGGTCCCTTAGATCAAATTGCCATCGCAATATCCAAAAAATGAAGTTAATGTGTGACAGAAGACATAAACTTTGTATAATATTTCATGCTGAAGAGGGTCTGTTAGCGCTATTATTTAAATTTTAAAGTGAAAATCATGAAAGGGAGCTTACTGCTGATGCTTGGCTGCTGACATTAGATCTTTACAACGCAAGATATCCCATGTTTGCTGAATCTCCAGGTATAATGTAACTAATTAATAATTTAGCACCACTCTGTAGCGGTGTAATTATCCTCAGTGAGTCATCATTTTGCTAAACGGATGACTCAAAATTCCTTTTATTCCAGATAGTAGCATAACTAGGTGAAGGTTAATAGTTCTGGATCAATAAAAGGACCTGACTGTTGCAAATATCTGACTTTTCCTTCTTTTGCTATCCTATCTGCAAGTAAATAGCTGCAAAGACTGAGTAATGTATTTATTACAAAATTTTCCTGAACAACAACCAATATAAAGTTTATAATTGCTTATATTCTTACACGGGCAAATGGACAAGATATAGATAAACAGCACAAAACATTTGACCTATTTTCGGTTAATGAATTCTCTAATTCGTTGATGGCCTTACGATGTCGATATCTTATCATAGATAGTTTCTCTATTTTCTTTCCTATTCCAACTCGCACGAGCTACATGGAATATACAAAATAACCTCAAACGTGGTGCATCGTTCTATATTTTAGACGAGAGCACAAAATTATTTCTTTCCTTTATTTCTAACTAATTTTTTGAGGACCTAATAGTTTTTGATACAGTCATACTCAACTTTTATCTTGAATTAAAAACACGACTTATTTCCTATCAAAATCAAAACAATAAAGATATAAGTTTGCAATTAGGAAATTTTGATTGTTTCTGTTGAAACCTGAAGTAAACGTTGATAAATGGATAGTTTAAATTACAATGCTTATGTCTGTTATGAATAAATAACACTTTTTTCTTCTTCGTTCCCGTGGTTCCGCCTGGAAACATAGGGCGGCCAAATGTGCGTTTCGATAACAAGTGTGCATATAATATAATGACAATCTTATATTACCTCTACGTTCTTTCAAAGTTCGGTAATTTCTTTCCTTATGTAGTTGAGTTATTCTTCCTGATTGCATATCAACACTGTCAGCTATTTCCATGTCTCTCTGTTACCGGCTGTTGCTTTCACTTCATTTCATATAATGTTTACTGCGGAGTATTCTTGGATTAGGTTTCTTCCTCCTGTTAGCCCCGGCCTGCCTTGCTTTCTTCAACCTCTGATGGTATACTCCAACGTTTGTCTCGTGATGCCCGTAATAGGCATTCGTAACGTATGTCCCAACCAATTCCATCTTCTTCTTATAATCTCTTTTACTGTTTCTTGGCCGGTTGTTCCCATAACCCTGGTTAGCTATTTGGTTGGGCCAGATATTCTCAATATTCGCCTTAGAGATTTATTTATGAAGGTCTGTATCTCTTTTGTTCGTTCTTTACTAAGGGCCCACGTCTCAGATCCATATAGTAGCACACTCTTCACGTTTGTATTTTGTATAATGAGTTTTACGCAATCTTTGCTCTATTAATTCTTGTTTTAATATCCTTCTGACACCCTCCCTTTTCATCTAAAATACTTCCTAGGTAATTAAAGTTGTCGGTATTCTGAATCTTATCTCCATCTATTGTTATGTCCACCAAATCTTCCGTATTTATTCTTATTGTTTTTGTCTTTTTTGTATGTATCTCAAGCCCCACACTGCCTGCCACCATCTTCAATTGTTCCAATCTTACTTGTAGGTGGCTTCTCCATTTCGTAATTAGGCAAACGTCATCAGCATATTCCAGATGTTCCAGCTTTTGCCCAAATCTCCATATTAGCCCTTTTTTGTTTTCTGTGGACTTTCTCATCACCTAATCTATAATAAGGAATAGTGCCGGTGGTAGGATGCACCCCTGTCTGACCCCTGTTTCGATCTCGATTTCTTCAGATATCGCACCATTATGCACTGCTCTTGCTCTATAATTGTCATACAGTAGTCTAATTATTCGTATATATTTGTTGGGTATACCGTATTTTTTAAGTATTTCCCACATTCTTTGCCTATCTGCTTTATCAAAGGCTTTTCTGAAATCTACGAAACCCATATGGATTTCTTTCTGCCACTCAATACCTTCGTCCAAAATGATCCCGAGTGTACATATTTGGTTTATGCATGGTTTGTTCTAAGCAATGTCCCTCTTCATTCGTTCTAAATGTATTTTGTTTGCTATGCTTAATAGTGTTATGGCTCTCCAATTTTTGCCGTCTGTTCGGTCCCCTTGCTTTGACAATTTAATTATCAGGCCTACTTTCCAATCGTTTGGTATTTTTTCTTGAACCCATACTTTAATGACCAGACAATGTAATATGTCTACACACTTATTTCTGCACCTGCTTTTAATAGTTCTCCGGGAATATTATCAATTCCGGCTGCTTTATCGTTTCTTAGCTATTTTACAGCCTTAGCTATCCCTTCTCTTGATATTTCGCCTATATTAAGATCTCATTACTCGCCATCTTCTTCGTCACTATTTATCTCTAAACCTGTCATTTCGTGTTTCGTGTAGATTTCTTTGAAATAGTCTAACCATTGTTCAGTTACCAGTGTTTCTGATTTTAACATTTTCTCATCATTATCTCTTACTTGCACTGTTGTGACACGCTTCTTTCCTATCAACTTTCTTCATATGTTATATAGTTTTTTCATATCATTCATATTTACTGTTTTCTCTGCCTCCTCTAGAAGTTCTTCTTGTTGTTTTCTTCTATTTCTTCTTGCACTTTTTTAATTTTTTTATCTTTAACCCGATACATGTTTTCGAGATCATCTTCCTTCTTTTGTGATCTTTCCGTTAAAATTTTTCCTTTAATTTTCTTGACATCTATTCTTTTCT
>JABXWE010040517.1:0-20985 GCA_014611495.1 Limonius californicus | reverse complement strand
CAAATAACAAAACAAATTAAGAACTTAACATTATTATCTTGGTTGGTTAATATTATTTTTGTTTGAGAACTTCTGAACACCTACCTCATTTCAACAAAATAAACCCGACGTGCTATTGTTAAGAGATTACGAATACTGGCAACAATGTCATTTTTTGTCCCATAAGAAAACCATTGCCCTACCTTTTCTATTCCGCACGGCGACTCTGAAACGCACTATAGCACCTTTCCGAATATGGTGGAAGTTTCCGGAAACAGGGAGAACAAATAAATAAATTGCGCTATTTGAAATAGATTACATCAGTTTAGCCGCTGATTTTGAATGAAGTTGAGTAATACAAGAGGGGCGTAGAGAGAAAAATTTAACCAAAAAGAGGTCGCGCTTTTTAAATGTTTGGGAGCCACTGCTTTAAATCATTCCATTTGGTGTATCATTTATTAAAACCGGATAAGAAATAGCGAAGTTATAGCTCTGGCCGTTTTTCGTGCAGTCCTGTGTATTTTAAGATTTACAGTCCGACTGGGTTATAATGAGACCTTTAAAATTGCATACCTTTATTCGTTATATCGGTTAAAGATAATATCCGGGAAATATCAGTTATTTACAGTTTTCACCTGCATAATAGTATATTATACACCAAGGTAGAAAAGTCTACTATTATAGCCCGAGGGCTAAGTTTAGATGTTAGGGGATTAGAGGATGTAAGGCCCGAGGGCTATAAGACTTTTCTACCGAGGTGTATATACTTTTTTTTCACTACTAGTAACATAAACTCTTATAATTGTCAATTTAATGACTATTTTAACTTAAACCTGTATTTATTTCAAATTATAAAACAAATGGCAGTTTTTTGTTTTGTTGGTATGACACACACTTCTCATTTGTTACGGCGCGAAAACGTATATTCAAATATATCAAAGATTTTAAAATTAAATTAATTGTTTTAAACAACGATTTCAATGCATAAAATACCATTAAATAGAATTTCCCCATAATACTTTATCGTGCTATAACAAAATTCTCTTTGAAATTGTCACAGGATACTCAAAAAATATAAATTTGTTCATTATACACCAGTGGTTAATAATGAAAATTTATTTACCTGTCACTGCGCCAAGGTAGAGAAATTGAATTTCCGGCATTCTAATATGTGTCAAAATGCTACGCCATATTACTAGTAGTGAAAAAAATATATTACACATACAAAAACACAATACCCTTCACTTACTATAAAAAAGCAAATATATACGTACATATATAACGTATTAATTATACTTTAACATTTTAGTGTCGTCGATTGTTCGTTGTTTTCGTACTTGACATCATAAATCCTTGATATTACGCGCAAGAACATTGTTTAGAACTGAATATTTTGCCACTACAGGAATTATATACAAAAAACCCCATACAGTTTCTTTTCCAAAGGCAACCCCATGATTCCCATCTCACCCAGCTTATCCCGGTTCAGCACGATTCGTGCTATTCACAGGTCTAACATGCCCCATTCCTTGAAAAACCCAATGATCCAGACAGCACAAACACCCTGGGAAAGTGCAGTGCTCAGGATTCGAACCTGAGCGACTTTGGTAGAATAACTCCGAAGCCAAGCGCTGCGGCCACTACTCTACCGCGGTCTCCAGCGTATAGTTTCAGTTCCAGAAATGTAAAATACGTTTATTTAATGTGAAGTGGTAAACCCTAACGCATACATTCGAGGGGGTATTGATAATTACTTAGCAGCCTACCATACAAATCGCCACAATATTTCAAAACTAAATTTTATATATTCAACATAATCTCCTTTAAGACTTATACATTTAGCAGAACGTTCATAAAGTAATTCTAAGTCTATTAAAACAAAGCTTTGTCTTGGTCTGCAAACCACTCCTCAACGGCACATATTGCTTCGTCATTTGTCGAAAATCTTTTCCCTTTCAAATGTATTTTGAGTTTTGGGAACAAATAATAGTCTGACGTTGCTAAATCCGGAGAATAGGGCTGGTGGTCAACCAATTCAAAACCCATTTCATCAATTTTTGCAGTGCAATCAACGACTTGTGAGCAGGAGCGTTGTCTTGTAGAAAGAGCACATCTCTGGCAAGTTTTCCACGGCGTTTTTCCACAATTTTCTTATGTAATTTATTTAGCAATTCAGTATAATATTCTCCCGTGATAGTTCTATCCCGTTCCAAATAATCTATCAGAATTATGCCATCTTTGTCCCAGAAAACTGAAGCAAGAATCTTGCTAGCCGATTTTTAAACACGAAATTTTTTGGGTCGTGGAGAACCAACATGCTTCCACTGTTTGGATTGCTCTTTAGTCTCTGGGTTATAATGATGGATCCACGTTTCGTCCATAGTAACAAGCCGATCCAAAAAGTTTGAGGAATCTTCTGCAAAACGGCGGCAGACTTTCTTTGACGTTGTCAATCGAACGCGCTTCTGATCAACGTTCAAACATCTTGGAATCCATTTGGCCGAAAGCTTTCTCATACCCAAGTCGTGATGAATGATGTAACAAACACGTTCATAGGAAATGTGCAATGCTTCTGCAATACTTTTAATCCCAATACGTCGATTTTCCAAAATCATATCATGGACAGAATCAATGTTTTCCTGGGTGATCACAGAAATTGGTCGTCCAGGGCGGCGCTCATCTTTCACATCTGATCTTCCTCTTTTATATTCCGCAACCCAGTTTTTAATAATGGCGTATGAAGGACACTGATCACCTAAGGTTTCTATCATATCAGCAAAAATTTCTTTTCGCGATAGCCCTTTCAAAAATAAATACTTAATAACTGACCCAAACTCGATTTTGTCAAATTTTATCTTTTTTTCAGGCATGCTGTTTTCAAAAATGCACAGTTTGATCACCGTTACTAGAAACTTTCCAGGCTAACTAGATATCAATACACCCTCGTAGCTATATGAAAAAGAAATGTGTACCTCACTTGAATCACAGGTTTTTAGGTAAAGTTTGCTTGATAGTAAATATTTTGCGTGTAACGCAAGCTAGAAATGTTAACAATATTTAAATTTTTACTCACCGTTTCCGGTACAAGCGATAACTGTAAGCAGCAAATACTATAGGCGATTCAAGCTAAGCAATACGCCCTCTGGCGGAATTGTGATGAACTCCTGAAACACAGCCGCGAGTGACAATTCCAATATAATCATTTGGTTTTAATAAATTATTGTAAGCTACATTCGTGTATTATAAAATATATTTAAGCAACTAAAACGTCAATACTTGAAGAATGGAGTTTCCCCCAAAGAAGGAAAGCAATGACAAAACGTTTTGCATGTTTAATTGCGATTCTAAAAGCAAAAGGTGCCGTAACCTAGCTTTTCATTATTTTCCAAAAGCAGGAGCTAGAAATGTTGCAGTAGTGAACATATTTGGCCTAACTGAAATAATTGACCTCAGGATCGTTTAACCATTCGGGATAGAATCATTCTGACTTTCATTAAGTTGAAAAATAACTCGTCGTATGTTGTTTTAAGCATATTGTTTGGTGGTTTATCTTCACAAACGTGTAAAACCATATTTTATACTATTTTGAATGTCCTGTACGTAGTACTTAGTCCTTCAATTTATTTTCGTACGCGTGATGAAGCAAATCTACCTACATGTATCAGTAAGTTTAAAAATGTTAGAGTCGTTATTGATTGTACAGACATTTTTTTACAATGTTCTGATTGTCTGTGTTGTCGAATTCGAACTTACTCGCATTATAAATAATATAATATAATATAAATAATAATTATAAATAAATTGTCACTCATAATTACGGGCAAAATCGAACAAGAACAAAAAATACACACATTCACTAAACCACTACTACACTGCGCAACGATTTATTTACAACCTGCTGGCGAGTGAGACTGTGTTTCACCTAGAACAGCTGATTGTGTGCGCGCGGGAAAAGTTAATTTGAATCGTCTATACAGTGAACAATGTAAATCCAACAAACCTGCTTCATAAATGCTCGTTATATCCGAGATCTCATTGTATCCGAACTCGTTTTAATTGAGTTGGACTGTACGTAGGATATTTAATAAACTCCAATTTATTTTTATTTTTCGAATTGCTTGATCTAGGACGAAAATATGAAAATGAATACCTTTGAAAAATCATAAATGTTACATTTCTATAATTAAATAGTAATATTACAACATTAGTTCGTAGTAAACAAATAAAAATAGAGATTTGAATATTCGCAGTAGTGAACAAACCTTTTCCGCTAATATCTTTTACGTGCTGCAATTAATTCTACTTTACGTTTTTATCTTTTTTAATGAATTATTCATTTTTTACGTTTACTGAAACATTTGCTAAACCAATAAAACTCTAAGTTTGAATGTAGGGGGTGGTGAACAAACCTTTTTTTGATTGCATGCGCACAGAAGGCGATTAAGCCACTAAATTTTCCCTAAATGGTTAGATACAACTACGAAATGTTCTAATGAAAAATTCTAACTGAAACGACAGCAGAAAATGGTAGAAATGGTGTTCGAAACGAGAAAATTTGAGCGCAGGTTGACCGCCGCCTATGGAATCGATTGTTTATCCGTGTGCCTCCCCGCCATTCCACTTCATCCTGCACAAGAATGCTTTTTCTTGCGTGGCGCCGCGCAATCTCCAATAGTTAGAGAAGGGTACTACTCTCTTGGAATCGAATAATCAAAAAGTGCTCGTGTCTCCTCGCTAGTAGTCGCGTTTTTGGTGCGGTGTTTTGCTGTCGAATCTTGTGTTTACAGTGATTTATATAAACTCGTTAGGTAAATTTATCAAAAATCGTTTTGGCGGGAAGTTCTGCCGAAATGAAGTTATACTTACTGATTGTGTTGCTGGGCGTTCTAGCCTACTCGTCCGATGCTAAACGAAAGAGAAAATTCGAAGGCGATTTCGAATTCGCCGAAGAGGTGAGTCCCTAAATCCTATCATAAAAATGTGATCAATGCGGTTGGACTGTTGGTACCGACAATAATACGCCTCTTTGTGTTTATACAATGCTGTAAAATGCCCGAGGGCAGGACAGGTGCCTGGGCAGCACGACCTGCGTTCTTCGACTCCCTTCTTTTACCTGTCAAGCAGGTTCTTTGGACTGACTGCCTTTTTGGCCGAAATTCCCTCTTGACCACGTTGTTGTTTACCTTTTCATTTCGTAGGTGCTTTAGCACAGATGACGGTTTTCGGAAACGACAGTCGGCACATTTTTGGAATAATCGTTAAGCTACAGATCCGTTTATAAAAAAATGTAAACTTCATTACGCCAGAACGATCAGGTGAAAGCTGACCAACTATTTTTCAATAAAAATAGAATGAACTGATCAGGATAAATAATTACTTATCCGTAGGTGTGGCATCACTATAGAATTAAATGTACGAATTGTAGAGCTTTAAAAATTGCCGAAGAGGAAGTATTGCTTTTGTACGGTCTACATTTTTTATGTTAGTAGGTTTTAAATTTTTGAAAAACTTTGGAGCGTACATGTAGTGGATCAATATCATGGTTAAAAACGATACCAAAATTCGTACTTTTTATTCCGGTAATAGATTTGTAATGATTCCTTTTTACATTTTTAACTGACATTTAAATTTGAATCCTGTTTTATATGTCCAGGGTGTACTCTCAGTGGGTAGGTATTTATCTCCTTAAAACCTGCTGTATTATTATAGTTAAAGCAAGGCTTAATATAAAATATTTTCACCATAAAGCTGTACATAATGTAAATGTATTTTCGTTTGGCTAGGCAAAGTATTACTTTCTTATTGTAAATGCACCTCCATATATATTTTTACATTTTAAAAGTTCCCATTAATAGAAGATTACAATAATATAAGGTTATGTGGGTCTAAACCCAAAAGGTTTTTGCGTTATACAACTATTTATATAAATATTTAAAACACGTATGACTCTGTTCACGTGAAACGTAAAATAATCAGTTCTTATTTGCTGAAACAATTATGGAACTTCAATCTTCAAAACCAATTGGTCATGTAAAGTACAACTCAACGTACCATAAAGGGCGATTGGTATCCGCAAATCACGCGATTCTTGGATTTTTCTAAATATTATTTCATAATCTGAAAGATTTATCTGATATAAGGTATTGCATATCTCAAATTAACAATCAGCATTGTATTGTAAAATTTATGCAACAAAAGGGATTATTCAATGTATTAGATAATGCTTTTTCTATGATTTAATCGTTAGTAAACGTTTCTTTAGCGTAAAATTATTTTCTAAACAATAATTGTAGATTCATGAACAAGAAACCGCAGCAGATAGTTAAATTCTGCAATACAATTAATTTAAACACTCATAGTATTATGTATGCTGTATAACTTTAACAAAAATGATTCTACATACTATAATAGGTTGAAAATACAGGGTATTCTACTTACACTAAAACGGTGTAAACATTTCTCTACTGATAGCAAACTTTACATCTATTATTTTATAGCAGTAGTAAAGATTTTCATAAAATATGCTTGTATTTTGTGAAAAAATTATCTGGCATGCTATCCCATACTTCTAATATTGTGTTTTGAATGCGGCATTCGAATTCCTCATTCTATGACAATCGATGACGTTATTCTTTTATATATACAGGGTGTATCAGAAATAGGTACACATATGAAATTCGATGGTATATTACAATATATACAAACTAGAAAAAAGATTTCTTTGGCAATGAGACCCTTAGGATATGAGAAAATAATAATAGAAAAGTTGCCCCAAAATTGTTTGAGCACCGCAGGATAATAACAAAAATTTGAGTTCAAAAACATGTTGTACAAAGGAGAGTAAGATAGAAGTAAAAAAAATGTCTTATCACCTGCCACAAACCAATACTATTAGGTAGGTCAGTAATTTCTATTCAGTCTGTTGTTGTTATTACAAGCCAACAAGTTTTTACGTGTTTGCCACTTTGCACTTTGCATGCATTTTCTATGTATCATCAGCAGTTCTCCAACAAAATTTTATTTTATTTTTTTTAATTCGTAAAAATAAACTTAATGATTTTTGAAAAATGAATAGTACGATTGAATTCTACTTGAGCCAATCTATTACTGGTTGAAATATTTGTACCTATTTCTGATACACCCTGTATATATATATATATATATATATAACGTTCTAGGACGTCTTCCGACGCCCAATCTCTATACGTTTCTATTTTCCCACAGGTCTTCTTCCAGGTTTCTCCCTCTTCTCGATCTATTCCTTCTCTCCGGCTGTTCCCGGGTCTTCTTCTGCCTTGTGGTATCAATTTTAAAATTTATTTAGGTAATCGTTCTTCTATACCATGTAAGTTGCTTAATTGGAGTGTCTTCTACAATTGTATGCGTCACTCCCATTATTTCCGGAATCCGTTCGTTTGTAATTCTTTCTCTTCTTGACAGCTCTGTTGCTACAACATTTTTTCAGATCTGATTCTTAATTGTCAGACTTCTGTGCTATAGATGGCTATACTTTTTATTATAGTTTTGAACATTTTCTTTTTTTGTCCTTAGAGATTTTTTCATCCCAAATGATAGAATTCATTTGGGAGATAGCCTTTCTAGCTTGCATGTTTCTATGTCGAATATCTTCATCCAGGGTACCATCTTGTGTTATATGCAATCCAAGATATTTATATTTATCACACTGTTTAATTTGTTGTCCGTCTTGCAATACTAGATGTTGTTTTAATCCTTCGATACACATGTACATAGTTTTATCTGCAGTAACGTCCAGTCCACATTTCTGGTATTCTTCAATAAGCTTCCTTGTCGTATATTCTAAGTCTTGGGCTAAAACCATTTGGTTGTCTGCGTAGCAAATAATGTTGTCATGCATAGGTATACCCATTTTTTGGCACTTTCTTTTCCAAGTTTTGAGGGCTTGCTCTAAATATACCTTAAAAAGAGTTGATGGAAGACAACATCCTTGCTTGAGCCGTTTGCTGACTTTTATGCCCGGCCTTAGATTTTTTCCTATTTTTTATCTGTGCTTCACTGTTGTTATATACTCTTTTACAGCATTAATAAGTTCTACATTTATGTTAGTTTTATGAGCTTAGTCTGTGGTACATTATCGTATGCTTTTTTCAAATCGACGTACAGTAGATGTATTTCTTGGTCTATAGCAATTTTCTTTTCTGTTACTTATGTTACCCATAATAAATGGTCTGCGGTTGACCTGCCTGCTGTAAATCCGATTTGCCCCTCCGCTTCCATATCTTTGCATTCATTCTCGACTTTTTTTTTTAAATTTGCCTTATATTCTATTGATGGTATTGGTAACTGACTATAATTTTCACAATTGTTTCTGGTTCCTTTCTTATAAATAGTTAAGAAGTAGGATCTCTTCCATTTTTCTCGGACTTCCGCTCCATTAAGACAGTCTTGCAATAGCTTAATGAGATGTCTGTGTAGTTTTTCAGATCCGTGTATGGGTAGCTCTGATGGCATGTTACCCGGTCCGGGCGCTTTTTCATTTTTCATTGAAGCACATTATTCTTCTCTATTCTTTCGCATATTTTACAAATTTGTTGGCCCAAATTGGATTAGATTACAGAACGATAATCTGCATTTCTAAATTTTCTAATTGCATCTAATTGAGGAAGTCATTGTCAAAATCCTACATATCAAATAAATCCGGAGAAGTAATAATTTTTCAGTTCTTTTAAAATCATGAAATATTTGTGAAAACAGTATTTTAATACAACCTAGAATATTTGAGAATTCATAGGTAAAAACCCAAATGTACAAAAATTTGCAGTTCATACAAAATTTTTACGAGTAGTTTTGGGAAATATTGAAATTGACCAGATTCAATGTCTCTAACGGAAATATGTAATTTAATTTCAAACTGCTAAAATAATGAACACTAGAAATGGTACGATGGTCAGGAAAGTTGTGTATGTGTGCGACGTAGGTAGATAATTAGTAGATTAATTAAAAATTAATAATACTATATTTTGAAAAAGTGCAAAATAAAAAAAATTATGGATACATAGAATTTTCAAAAATTTCTCGTATGCCAAACTTTGCACGTGTGACACTTATTTGCCACCCCTGGCTTAGAAAGTGTCCAGAAATATTGACGACTAATAACAAAGGTATAGAAAAGCCCAGGCAATCTAATACGAAACTGTAATCCTATTCATCCTGCATTGGTATTTTCAAGTACTCGCGTAAATTAATAAATTGTCGATTGTTAAGTTGTTTGATTGTTGGGATATTGGAGGAAGCATGGGTGTAAAACTTACTGAAAATAGTGCTTGTATAGAAGTTACCTATTTAAAGAAACTAGCTTATAGCGTAGCTTAGCTCTAAATTCTACTATACAGGCAATCACTTTTTGAAATTAGTTTCCCAATATCCAATGCACTCTCTACAACAATGCGTTACTCCGGAAGTGGAAGTGATTGTTCAGAGATCTAGAATACTTGTTTAGAAATATAAATAGTAATGATTTTATAGTTAGAAACAATTTTTTTAAATATCTGCTGCTATATTTACAACTAGCCCATGGAGCTAACGCAAATTGGTTGGCTTATGTATTATGAGGGGAAACAATCGCCCAACAATGGTTTTATAGAATTTACTAATTAGTGAGATCTAGTATAATTAAACATCTGGTAATGTTTACATTATTTTATAAATTAATAATTATGTAAAGGGGTGGTTGTGTAGTCTATACACTTAATTTCTTTCATTTCAAGCAAAATAAGTTATAGGCAAAACATTAAGTATAGCATCCATTTTTCAAGTTCTAATAAAGCGTTTTTCAATATATTCATTTAAAACGCAAAAACAACTTATTGTTTCGTTTAAATATTCATCAGTAATATTTATGCCATCTTTTCTGTTCTTTCCCATTATGTAAATCATTCCATCTAACACAAATTACAAAAGTTAAAAATTGAATCACTTAGGTACGCCGTACGCTTTAAGATTTGGTATTTTACAAACCTACATTCATTATTATAAACAATACTTGATCTAGGTCGTCGCGATATGCAAATTGTAGTTGTTAAGATACTGTATATATTTTGTATTTAAATTTAGCGAGTACCATTGAACTGAAAAAGTAAACGATTTCAAGAATGCAAAGGGTCAGTGATATTTATGTTAGCACTAATTCCTTGTACGGTTTATCATGTTTACGTATTTTGTATCTAGGATAAAGTCTGGACTTCACAGTCTGCATGGCGACTGAATTGAAGATTTAAATTTATCGCATATTTTCAGACCATACCCAGGGCCGGGTCGAAATTTTCTCATTTTTTACTGAAGTGAGATGTAATTATTTTAAATAAATAACGGTCATCAACTTTAACATAAATAACTGCCTAGGCCGATTTTTTTTTAGAGGAAGTTTAGTTTGATATACTATTTGTGCTTCAATATACAGGATGTTCCCACTAGTCGATCGCGTAAAGATGTAAACTCGATCGCCAGTGAATATATTAAAGAATATTTTGATTAATTACGTACTCGAGAAACGCGAATATATTTTAACACTGATCCTAATTAAAAGTACATCGCAGATATTTTCGGCTTGGGATCGGTCGCGATGGACCAATTGCATGGTCTCTCAGGTAACCCGATTTAATACCGCCCTACTTCACTTTCGCAGCCGCGTGAAAAGTACTGTTTATGAACGAGTAACAGAAACTGAGGTGGAGCTCTGGCATCGTATTAAGATGCATTTAGGCGTATACGAAATACTCCGGGAGTATTTGAAAAAGTACGACAATCATTAATCCAACTAGGAGAAGTCTGTATCCTCAAACACTTACTTATTGTAACTTCTGATTTGGTGGTTCTTCCCGTATATCATTTTAATAAACCGTTTTCGGACATATAGTCATTGGAATTTCTTCACTCGGTCTCCTTAACAGGATGTAGAAACTTGACATCATGTTCTAAGAACACCCTGCATATGTATGTATGTGTGTATATACAGAGTGAGTCTGCTAAGACGAATCAGCTTAATATTTATAATATATAAAAACATTTCTGGAGAGATTGTAGCTTGTGGCTTCTACGTACAGGCGCAATCAAAAATATTTGTAGGATGTACCAACGAGATTAAACAATTTTTAGAAATTGTTCATAAAAATTTATTTTTACAAATTAAAATTTTTAATGTTGATCATTACTTTCGTATTTCGTCCGTAAGGTTTAACTAGCGCGGTAATAATGTAAAATCAAAAAATAAACAAATATCTCGCACATACTATGTCTTTTAGATACTTTTGCGACATTTCGTATTTACAAATTAATCTTTCTCAACTGTTACCGACTGTAGTCACTAAGGCGTTAATTTGTTTAGTTTAAATCAATTATTAAATTGTTTAAAGAACCCGACTCGCATAGTGCCATTATTATATGCAGTAATGACATTGCACGAGAAGTCCCAAATAGGCTGAAGTGTTGAAGCGTCAGTCTCTCACGCGGAAAATCTGGGGTCGATTCCTGGGTGGGCGTCATTTTATTTTGTTTTTTTTTTAATTTTAATTTATTTTTATGTTATTGATATCAATTCGTTCGTCACCTAATACTGTACGCAGGTACAAACATCTACATTGCAGTGTACAAACTATTTTGAGGATCCCGATAACAGTTACATTCAATTAAATAAGTATCCGATAATAAAAGAAATTTTCCTTAAATTTAATTGCATACTGCCTTCTTCTGCTCCCGGCGAAAGAATATTTAGTACCTACGGGTGGACAAATTGTAACCCCTCGTAGAAATAGGTTAAATGACGAAATTTTCGAAACGTTGTTAATTTTAAAAGAAAAGAAAATAAAATTCGATAATTGGAATTATATAACTTTATAGTTAATAAAGTAACTTTTAGTGTAGCGTAGCGTATTATTATTGTATTATAACTTGTAAGTAGTGTAAGTATGTAGTAAAGTTTTTTTCCCGTTAACTATATATTTATTTTCTTATGTTACTGTCCGAGTATCCAGTGGCACTGTCCATATCTCTGGAATCTCTAAAAATTAAAAGAACACCCCTGACACGTTCGAAAGGATCTATAAAGGATCTAGATACTCTGTTAAGGATCTTGGATCTTGATCTAGATCCATTTTTAGGTTTGGATCTTTGATCTGGATCTAGATCATATTTTTTAAATGTATCTGGATCTGTATCTAGATCCCTAATTAGAGGATCTTATCCAACACTGGTCCGCATGATTATATAGCTGGTATATCTGGTGGTTGTATCGTCTTCGACACATATTGTTGTCTAGAAGGGGGCCGTAGGTTTTTCTTAAAATTTAACTCTCGAAAATTCGTAATCATGACTCGTGAGCTTTGGTTAACGGCTAGATTTTAGACTGGCCAAAGTGTTTTGTAGAGGAATATTTTGGATTTGTGGCTGAGTAGATGAGAGCTGAGTTATTTCCTACTGGCGTGGTAACATTTAGTTCCTTAAATGCATGTTTTTGTATAAAACAGGAATATCTGTTCGTACTTGTGTTAAAACTATTATTTGCAGACCAATTGTGAGATATCAAGAATTCTAATATAGGTACATATTACAGCACCAGTGAATTGATTGATCTGATACTTGTGTTTGTAATACAAATATTTAATGACGTTTGGGCCGACTGTAAAGTTTTCGCTACCAGTGAGTTCTTAGTCTCCTACGCATTGTGCCTTATTACAGTGGAATCAAACAGTCTCCAAGAAACTTCTATTTTGAACAATTTGCTCGAGTGGTGAGACATTTTGAATCAAAATTAAATTGTTTGCGTTATGAATGAAATTTGTTTCTTTTTGATTATTTTCAACACTAAATACTGGAGTCTGTTACTTCTTTAACAAATTTCAATTACTTGAAACATTAGTACATTTTCAGCATCTTCATGACACACCTGCAGCTTCTTATAAATTAGTTTTAATAATGAGTATAACCTATATCGCATAGTCTTTACAACAGTCTTGAAAATTTTCGGTGATGCAAGTTTCCCTGGTTCGGATATTTTTCGGTGTCGAAACGTGCCATTTTAAATGAATTTTGATTAGCCTTTACAAATACAAGTAACATATCAGTTAACATCCGTCTCTACTATAACTTAAAGTGATATTTATTATCCGGGGACAGCAATACTAAACTATTTCTAGCAAGAAATTCGAAACAATTTAACTATAAGCTATTATTTTGTTACGATTACCAACAGTTTTGCAATAGACAATAGAATAAATTCGTATTTCAGGTCAAAATCGCCAGAATAGTAGAAAAACTAGTTAAATGTTATATAAAATATTACAGTTTCGTACAAATCAAAAATTGTATACCGTCCTAAAAGCCTTGTTTGATTCTGAAGCCAGATCGTTAATGTTAAAATAGGATTCCTCATTCTTTAAGGGTTCATATGTTACTTCCTCCCAAGAAAATATTTTATTTGTAAAAATGGTTTTACATATGAATTCAATATTTTGTGAATTGCAGATTGTAATTGGCTTTCTGTAAATAATATTCCAAACACACAAATTGCGTTTTTTATGTAATTTTTAAGATAATTTTTGTTTCTTGTTTTGAAATATACCGTTTATTCTAACAAGAAGGAGGAAGCATTTTAATTTTGTTAGAGTCTTATTACCATACGGTAGCTATTGTTATTTACTTAATCACGGTGATTACTGCAGTTGTGGGAAAATAATTAATATTGTCATTTTTATCTTTTTTAATATTCCAGCAATTGAAATATAAAGCACTACAAATATATAACCAGTTTATTAAAATTTAGTAAACGGTGCTCAGTAGCTTTTCTGGTCTATCGGTAGATGAGGATTTTGCTCATATGTATATGCGTTTTTTTACAAATATATATACATTATTCAGTTTATTAGAGTAATATAACATTATTTTCGCTCACGTAATGTGTTACTTGTCTAAATATCAGTATCATTACAATAATGGCGCAATATTTAATTTTTGTATGCGCCCACTGGTTTTGAATCAATACGTTAACAGCATAGATGCGATCGGAGCAGTATTTGCGACCACTCCTGGTTAATCAAAGTTTGATAGTGGTAATTGATAGGTGCAAGTGAGAAGGTGTCAACTGTCGGACGTTTTTATTTTAATCAACTGGAATGACAGCATACTATCGATTGTGAAAATGTATCAATAGTCTGCTCAATTACAACGTATGTAACGTTTAAATAAAACGCATAAAAAGGAAATCTTTTTAATTCTAAATAGCCAGAGAGGAACATGCATGCTTTTAAAAATAACATACAGTAAAAATCATTAAAAAACAACATCCTGAAACATGTTGCCTCCAGAAAACGTATGCGATGGGGGATTCCCCTTGTCCTGTCGGTTATGATGGTCTGCAGTCGTATTTTCATTTTCGCCAACACTTATGCTATCGCTATGAATAATTCGCATTCTCTAATTTCCTTATTTATTATGACTATCGATTATGTTAACTGCCATACCCGGGGTAGTCTCGGAGTAATTCGACGTAGTCTTGGTGGGATGCACTAATAATACCGTCTGGTAAAAAAGTGCCTACACAGAGAATTATATAAAGGACAATTTTAACTTGATTTCATGAAAAACTAAAACCAGCTTACTCCAAAAACTTTTTAAAAATGCGTGGTTGCCTGTTTCACCATTATCTTGCCCCTTCTCCTGATGTAGAGGCAGCATTCTCTCCATCTTTTAGGCATCTTTGCCAGACAGCAATCTTTCATTCTGCTGACATGTTCGTTCCAATCTTTGCCCCTGGGTCTTATAAATTTGGCTACATACAGTACGTTGCTTATTGCTTGCAGATCATCGTTCCGTACTCTGTTAGGTCACATTTTCCCTTGTATGGTTCACATTTCAATGGAGCTTGCTAGTTGAATTGTTTTGGTTGTTTCTGCTCTGCCGCGTATGTCATAACTGGCCTGACTGTTGTTTTGTATATGCGAACCTGACTTTATGAGGTCATTTATTTATTACGCCATATTAGATCTTTTACGCATCCACGTATTCGGAATGCTTTAGTTGTTTGTGTTTTAACTTGAACCTCATTGTTTGCTTTGGTGTTTTACCATCTACTTGCTTGCATTTGATAGGATCTTTTGCTATTGTCATTCATTTAGTTTTTCCAGTATTGATTAGCATGTTAAACTTCTTTGCAGCTATATTGAACCGGTGTAACAGCAATTGTAGTTCATCTTCAGTTTAAGCCATAAGCACGGCATCGTCAACATAGCCGATTGTGTTGAAACATGTCTCCCATTTTACATCCAGTGTCTCCTGGTAAGTTATCGATTATTTTATCCATCATGAGATTGAATAAGCAGATACTAAGAGAATCCCTTTGTCGTATTCTAGTTGATATTTGGATTTTATCAGAAAGTTGGTGATATATTTTTACATATGTTGAACAGTTAACGTTGATATCGGCTATTACTTGTGCCAAGTGCGAAAGTAGTTCTTTTTCGATGAGTATTTCTAGGACGTCTTTCAGTCTCACACTGTCAAACGCTTTTGTCATGTCTATAAAACATAAATATAGGTGTTTTTGGAATTCCAGTAACTTCTCTATTATCTGTAGAAGTATGAAGGTAGCGTTAAGCGCAGACCTACTTTTTCCCGACTCTTGCTGTTGCTCTTTTAGAATACCATATTACTTAGTTTTATTAATAGTAGTTTGAGGATGTTTTTAATGTAATGTTTAGCAGCGTAACACCACTATAGTTCTGTAGTCTGGTTTTCTTTCCTTCTTCAAAATTTGGGATATTTATACTATCTTTCCAGCTCTGTGGTATTTCTCCTTGGTCAATGATGTTCTAAAATAGAGTTTTTAGCTCGATTGTAATTGTTCTCCTCCATATTTCAACATTTCATTTACTATTTGATCAGGGTCTCAGCGGTAGAGCGCTTATCTTTCATTCGGGAGGTCTTGGGTTCGAATCCCCGGGCCGTCTGTCCTGACTCAGGTTTTTCGTGGTTTTCCTGGGTCATGCTGGGACAGTATCATCCACGAAATTCCATTATCCAATTTTCCTGCTCTTTCCTATCCCTACGTTCCCATTACTGGCTGAAGAAGGGCTTAGTGTTCCGGTGCGGAACTCGACTGACCGCTGTAGCGGCCCGCCCCTTGTGGGAAATGAACCGACGTTGATTTTCCTTTCTTTAGATATTCGGTTTTTGAGGCTTTCTGTTACCTTGTTTACTTCCTCCTCGATTACGGTTACATTTTTTTGCTTTTATCTGTTTTGAAAAATATATTGTTCTTCCTGTTGTGGTTAATATAATGCTGTGATATAGTTAGTCCATTCATGCAACGAAATTTTATTAGTTTGTGTTGTATCGTTCACTTTCATTTTATTTCTCCTCGGCGTTTGCCATGTTTTCTGTTGTCCGCCATAAAGATCTCTTTCCATGTCTCGTGTGTAGTTCTTCCAGGAATTCTGTTTTATTCTTTTTATTTCTGCGTTTGATATGTTTCGTTGTATAACGTATGCAGCCCATGGGTCTTGCGATCTGTTGTTTAGGCCATGTAGATACGTTTCTTTTTCTTCTGGGCTTCATTTACCTCCGGTGTAAACCATGCGATTTTGTTTTTCTAATTTACGTTTATTTCCCGCTGTCCTGTGTCTTCATCTGCTGCATCTAAAATATTCTTCGGTATGTCCCATTGTAGGTTCATTGTATAGCTTCCCTGGACTGGGTTTTATCTTGTTTTATGAGCTAAGCTAGTTTGATATTGATATATTTCTTGTGCTGTCATTTGAAAAGGACTATGTATTAAATTTTCTTACATAGACCAGATTCAGCTTTTTGTATTGTATTGATATCCTTATCCATCTATGTTGTGGAAGGAGAAGAGACATCGCCACGTCAGGCTAGCAACCATTAAAGAAGTCTCGGAAAACGGACGGATGACTCTAAAATCAATTTTCGTATTAATGGTAAAATGGATGTATAGATCCTATACTTATGATATTCTATTCTACATTGTGATACTCTATTTTCATAGAGCTATTCAAAAAGTATTAGGAAATGTATATCTGTTTTAAGGTAAATCTAAGTAGTTCATGAAATAAAGTGAAAATCGATCTTTATACTATTCTCTACATAAGGGCTATTTTTACGCGGCGCTATTTTAGACGGCTTTATTTTTGTCGCACTAAATATACCCGGTACTATTTTTGGTAGCGCTATTTTCAAAGGCGATTTTTAAGGTAAATCTAAGTAGTTCATGAAATAAAGTGAAAATCGATTTTTATATGTACTGTTCTCAACATAAGGGCTATTTTAACGCCGCGCTATTTTAGACGGCATTATTTTTGTCGCGCTATTTATACCCGGTACTATTTTTGGTAGCGCTATTTTCAAAGGCGATATTTGTGAGGCGCTATTTCGACCCCCAATCAGTCTTTGGATAATCTCGGGGTAATTTAACTATAATTTGAAGTTCGTTCGAACTAAGCTGCTTTCTACTACACTATAGCCCTACCGACCTCTAAATTCTGTTTTTTACATAGTGCCTAGAAAGTACTCTTAGAGGAAGTAATGGTAGATACCTAGCGAAGTGTAAGAGAAGGCGATTCGCAATTTCCAATTGCATTAATTATATAGTAACCACTAAATGAAGAACCTAGACGTATTTTAAATAAAATAGAAAAGAGCATCGATATTAATATAAAATATATAATATATATAAAATTATACAGTACTTTAAGTAAGTTATAAAGCCCCGTATTTTTCTAATCGTCTAAGAGTTATACAGCAACCAATAAAGAAGAAGGACCTACGTGAAATTTAAAAATTGCTAGAAGTTGTATTTTCAATGGCCGTCACCAGATAGAAGATGAGCGGATGGGGCAGCCGCCATGGGAAAACAGATTTAAACGTTTTTCCATATTGTTCAATAAATATTTTGTGCTTCACTGGGAAAACTGTATTCTTGCCGTACTCTGGAAATCAGGGTAGTCCCGAAGTTGTCTGTAGTGGTCCCGAAGTTGATCGGGGTAGTCCCGAGGTAGTCCGGGTAATTCCGGGGTAGTCCGGGTAATTCCGGGGTAGTCTTTACAAATGAGTTTAAAGTACGCCTTTTTACCGTGATTATTTTTAATTTTTTTTTATTAAATTCTTGTGTTGCAACCCACTATACACAATTTCTCAAGCCGATTGGCAACCTTGGTCTTACAATGTCTAAAACATTCTATGGAATTTATGTAGTTTGGATTCGACGTTAAATTGTGCTGCTCCCATAGTGCTAAGAAGAAGCACGAGACAGAGGCGAGACCAGTGGCCAGCAGCGCGACATGAAACGCTGGCTAATGTATTCTTTACAAGAGGAAATTTTAAATACTTTTTAAAATAGTAGTAGTAACACACCAAATTTAATTTTAAATCTGTAATATAAGTATAATACTTACATGTAATATTAAACGGAATCAATGACTTATAAATAATCAACGGTTAGCCCGCTTTGCCTTTCAAAGCAAAATATTATTAAATAGTCATTAACAAAATAAGTGATTGTGTTGCAAATGCCGCCTTCAAATTTTAATTAGTTGTATATGTCAAAATCGGACTGCTTGGGTAGTGTCTGTCTGAAATTAATTATTATATTATATTTTTTCATGCCTGGATGTTTATGTGTTACTCACAGCACCCTACGGTTTGCATAAACTTAATCATATGTTAAATATTATTTTAAAGAAATAGAAATGCTCTTGTCTATACTAAGTGGTAACTTGCATGCTTTTGTTTACTTTAATTGCTCATGTTTACTTTTCATTTAAGTAGTGTTTATAAAAGCTACATTCAAGCGGTAGTCATACGTGCATTTAATTTTTATCTGCTTAGTTGAATATCCTGTATCTTTTTGTATTTAGAAGTTAAATTTTTCAATCTTAAATTATGAAATTAAAAATGATAAATGGTAGTAATATTTCTTCGGCAACGTTTTAACTAGTTTATTCTATGATTCTTCAGTATCAATTTACATAATTGTAGACAAATAATACAGTAATAGATTAAATTGATCCAATTGTTAGAAACCGCTTATTACAGAACCGTAAAAGTATACACGAGTAGAATCGTTAGTAGGTAGTGTCTGAACTTGTAATATCATATTAATTATTTGTATTCTAGTATGATTATACTATCCATAATCAATCGGTATTCTTATATTTAAACTACTGCTGCATAAAACATTAGATTACTATGATTATAAAATGTGTCAGGAGTAAGTATGGTTCAATCTACACTTTAATTATGTATATTTGCATATTTATAAGCCGTTTGAGAAGCCAATTATAATGGCTTTTATTATAAATTACTCATTTCTAAACCCACTGTTCCTTTATTTATCATCGAGATTTTAAGCTGGCTGCTACGGATCTGCGCCTCGAACCATTTTATTGCTTTCCTTTTATGTCTACAACGCGTGATTCGAATTTTTGGAATTTCTTTTTAATAGCTATAGCGGTTTTTGTAGTACAATTGTTACGCTGTAACAGAAACTAAATCCATAAGCGAACTAACACACGCAACTCCGAAATGATAAACTTAATTACTCCATTGCTTTCATGATATTAAAACAAAAATATAGATTCGTGCAATTGGTAAACGAATACGTATTGTAGTTACAAATGTGATGATATTGACCAAATTCCTAATGAGAATTTGCAATTGAAACAATGAATTACTACTGTGTAGTGATTTCGTGTTTTATAACGTACCTACATACGTGTTTTACATAAATTATAAATTTTTTAAAATCATTTTGAAGGTAATTTCAGCAAATACCATATGTAATTACGGTGTGAATGTGTGTTTCAATATAAACATAATAAAAACTGTTTCCATTATCCTTTATTTTTTAAAGCTTTGAAATGTTTATGAATGAATTTAACCCCAAATGTTACAAATTTTATTTTGTGTACAGTATAACTCGGTTATAAGTTGCCTGCAGGGTCTGTCACAAACAGTATAAGGGTAGTACGACATAAAAATTGCAGTGAAGTACAACACAGATTCAGAAAATAAGGGGCTTCGTATTCATTTTGTTTTTAAGCATTTAAATAAAATGTTGGTCTAAAAATCTGCAACTATTAACAATGTATGTAAAATTTTATTTTTATTAAATTTTTAAGCATTAAAGAAAACTACTGGTGGGCTTTAAAGAGATTTATGTGGTGCCCAAAAGAGAGTATGGAGAATGATTAGAAATCAGAGAAAAGAAATTATCAAATTAGTTACTAATACAAACATCACTAAAGAGACATGGGTCTAATACTTTGCAAAACAGTACATATCCATAAATGAAGATATGATGATAGAGAAAACGCCATTGGAATAGTAGTAGATATAAAAGAAGATGACGTTAAAGAAATGATGCCGAAAATACAAAACAAAAACTCCAGGAGAAGAGTTACTAATTAACTGCTGAAATACGGAACTGATCGCTTAACTTGGTAGGGAAATATTTCTTTAACACTCGCAATACCATAATATTTCTTTAACTTTGTTTACCATAACTGGGTCAAAGTTGACCCAAAGTTGTTTTCATGTAAAATAAGAAGTTTTTGTTTCAGTATTTGTTTTTTATGAAGTACATTGACTACTATAGAGTATTTTGAAACATTTTATTAAATTATTACCATTATAGTGATCAGAAATCTTAAAGTAATACATAGCTTTAATAAAAAATACAAATACAAAATAGTTGAAGACACTGGTAAGGAGCTTGTCTAAGAAAAGATAAGGTAGACAATTAGACCACATTATATAACACAAATAAATTCTTACTAACTCTGTGGCTCTCCATCTTCGTCTTTCGAACATGTGGTACAATTTAGTTTGCGCTCCTGAATTATTTTGGTGTGAGTTGAACAGATGAATGTATTACACTCGTCGCACCTTGTAGAATATTTAGTGTCATTTCCTCTGCACAACTGACATCTGCCTCGTTTTGCTCCCATTAAAACTGTCTCACAT
>JABXWE010040516.1:0-11178 GCA_014611495.1 Limonius californicus | reverse complement strand
AGCCGTTACTTTCAGTTAGCATATACAGCTTGATGCCGTATTTATGCCTTTTATTTTTAATGTACTGGCGGAAAACTAATCTTCCGCGATACAACATCATTGACTGGTCTAGTGATAGTTCTTTTTGTGGATAATAAACATCCGACACTTTCTTGTTAAAAAAATTTATTAACGGTCTAATTTTGTATAGGCGGTCATCGGGAAGTGGTTCTCCTTCCTTAGGATTCGGGGCAAAATGAAGACATCTCAATATAATTAAGAATCTACTCCTGCTCATATATTGGTGGAAAGCGGGAATATTAAATAAGCGATGGGTTTTCTAATAGTCCTGCAATCTTGGACACCTTATTGTTCCCATGTGAATACATAAACCAAAAAATATACGCAATTCATCAGTAGTAACATCTTTCCATTCTGACATACGACTCCCTGGATTTTGCAAAAATACCTCTTCTGCATATTTATTTGTTTGAGTACAAATATGTTCCAAGAAATTATCATCAACAAACATAGAAAAATAATCTATAGGTTTATTACCAACAGGCGTAGTACGTAAACCGCGCTGTCCAGTAAATGGAATATTTTTCATATCGGGTGGACCGTCAACCCAAACTACACCGACATTTTCGTCTAGCTTGGGCTTCTTTTTGGCTGGAGAAACATCAGCATTTGCAATTTCAACTTCAACATTTTTTACAGTAGGGGTCACCTCCACCTGCTCCTCTTCCGATTCGCTATCAGAAACCCAGCCATAATCAGACTCGTTGTCAACCAAATCATCTGCTTCAGCGTCGGAAAGATATAACATCTCTTCAAGTTCTTTTTCGCTTAAAATTTTCTTTGCCTGTACTCTCGTAGAACGGCGCAAATTGATGCCAGAAGGACCGGCTTGTTCCTGGTCCGCCATGATTAAAAATTCCGGAACCGATGCCACACCCACAAAGCACAATGCTCATACAACACCCCTCTACGATATCAACGTCGGTACTGACAAACCGAGGAGATGGGAGCCCGTTATATTAAAGCGCGCACCGAACGTTCGCGTTTGCGGCATATCGAATAAGTACTCGCTCAACGACTACGCGGCGTTGCCGGCATTCAACATGTTAACAGACCCTGAATGTAGATGTCTTTGCACAATGGACTCTATGTACGCACACCTGCTACGCCGACTGTTCTTGGCCCTGGAATTTAAAGCCTGGAATCTTCTGATTTCCCACGTCGTTATAAATGCGATCAGATTCCGGATTTTTTTCACTCTTCCGGCTGCCGTTTGCTGACTAAATTAATTCAACTGTCTTAGAAAAGAAACAAGTGGAATAAGAACCTTCTAAGCTTACCATAAGATGTTAAATTGGCAGAAGAAAAACTCTCCTACAGTGCATTAAATTAGGATTACTCCCTGGGAAAAATTTACTATCACACTACCGTGTTTAAACTTCCCCTAATCACGTGAAAATTCACAAATTGGAATAATCTTCCGTGTCGTAACGACCTTAATTAAAAATTCAAGTCTGCACTACTTGAGAATTGAAAGCGTTCTCTCTAACTAATCCAACTAACTGCGGTCCGAGATCCGAAAATTCACGATCGATGCGCAGAACCCAATACGAGAACAAGTTTTAGAATTCGAAACCCGAAATATGCCGTCTAAAACCCTGAAATGGGAAACACTCCTGATATACACCACGCGTCAGAAATCACACGTTACAAATGAAAGGAAATCTGAAATTGAAAATAACCTAGTAGGTGGTGTCGCAGAATGTGCGAGAGCACCGGATTAGCCCACTGTACTCAAGCGAGTACACTCAAGTTTATGAAGGCCAATTACTCTAAGTGTAACTGAAATTACCCCTGAATTATTCCTGGGCGCTTGTAACAGACATATACAGACCGACAATGTATTGAGATATTGCTCAAAGTGCCAAGAAGAGTGTGAAAAATAAAATTATTTACATACCTGCACTCTACCACGTGCTTCTGTTGTTGTGCGGTTATAAAAATAAATTCTCAACTGTTGGCAATCTATGGTATTCACTTTAAACTTATGTTATATAGTAGAAAACTGTATAAATAATAATTAAATGGTGTTACATTATTGACTTTGGCGGCCAGATGGCTCTGCAATACCGTTTTTCTTGCGCATCATTTTTGTACTCAAACGAGTACAATGGGAACGAATGGGTTAAGCTATTTAACAGATCAAGATGGTCAATCATAGACATGTGTAATTTATGTGATTGGGCAAAAGTTAAAGCAGTTTCAAGTTCCATAAATAAATCTATGAATAATTGTAAAAATTGAATTATTTCATTTAGTACATTGTATATTGATAAAGTGGCAATGTTTTTCCTAATTTCTTTGTCATTGATAATTAATTTATTGATATTTTCAGTAAGTAATTCCTGCTTTTTAGTTATATCATTAATTATCGAAATTGTGTTATTTAAGATTAGGGCTTGGTTAATTAGTATCTCATTTTGATTTTGGGCGTTTTTATTTAATTTGTCTATCATGAAATCGTATTTTTCACCATCAGTTGAATCTAAGTATCCTGTAAAGAATTTAAATGTGGAGCCTAGTGCATTAATTAATCCTCGTTTTTGTCTATAAGTAATTTTTGGATTAGGGAATAATTGCTTAACTAATTTATCTGATTTGGCGAGATATTATTGTATGATTAATGATTGGTCGTTATGATTGATTGTTATATAATATTTATTATCATTCCCGGATGTCTTATGTGATATTAAAAAATTCCTATTTTTTATTATTTCAAAATTTTTGTCTTTTATTATTTCAAGTGATTTAATTACACTTACTCTTAGACAGTAATATCGGGTTAATATCGGAGTGTAGTCAGTTGGTTTGATAATTGTCCATTCTGAGTGTCATTCGTAGATATTTTTCATTCTATCTTGGTGCCATTTAACATAATTATTGCATGTCAATTCATTACTCATCTCAAAGGGTGTTGAATTTGTAGTATGTCCAAAGAGTACTTCAAATGGGGTTAAGTTCGTACTGTTATGTATTGAATGGTTGTAAGCTAATATACTATACTGGATGCGTTTGTCGTCGGGTGTATCTTTCATTAATCTGTAATGCTCTTATCAAGGTGGAGTGTAATCTTTCTACGGGATAATTAGAGGTGTGATGTAAAGGTGTAGTTATGTGTATTTCTATTTTATGTAAATTGAGAAATTCTAATAAAATTGGTTTATTGAATTCTCCATCCGCTATTATTTTACGGGGTGTAGTGTATGAATACATGTATTTTATTAATTATTCTAAGATGTCTAAAAGATTCGCTGACTTTATAGGATAGGCTTATGCAAATTTACTGAAGGCGTCAATTATTGTTAAAGATTTAATTTTGTTAATTTGGAATATATCCATATGAACTACTTCGAATGGTTTTGAATAAGTAGGAGTTAATTTAAATGGTACTTTAATAGGGTGTCGGTTGTACTTATTTATTTTACAGATTTCACAATTTTTGATGTAATTAGTTATGTCTTTACTCATGTTCTTCCAATAATATTGTTTTTGTAAGTGTTTTATTGTTTCATCAATACCTCTGTGATTGGTTTTTCCCAAGTGATATGTTTGTAACAAATTTTTCCTGTTATCGACATTTATTATGTAGTTTACTTGTGTTGAACATTTATGAAATCTAGGTGTGTCTTGATTAACAACATCGTTTAGGAATTGTGAAAATAAGTCAAATAAATTTTCTGTTTGAAAATAGCAATAATAATGTATTCTAGGTTTACAGAATTCTAATAAGAATTTACTGAAAGTTTCCGTGTAATTTAGGTCATTAATGAATATGGCGTGGTGTTTTATTCCGTCGTATTCAGTTAACTTAATGTTTTTAGGGATGATGGTTTTTATAAATTCTACTTGATTGTTATAAAATTGAAGAGGTTTTTCAGCTATATCTATAACAGGAGTAGATGAGTTTTGTGAATGTACGGTTTCTAAATCGTTTTCGCTTTCTTTTTCTTCATTATTGATTGTGTCTTGATTTTCTGCGGAAGCATTGGTTTGGGTGACGTTTTTAACTGTTTGGATATTTTGTGATGTCGTAGGGGTTGATTTAATTTTGATATCGGATAGAATTTTTATCTTAGCTTTTGATTCTGAGGGATTATTTCCTCTAGGTGTTTTTGGTATTATAAAGGTGGGTATAGTGAATTCGTCTAGTAAATCGGGAGTATCTGCTCTATTTTGTATCATACTAACATCTGAAATGGAATGTTCAGGGGTGTTTAAACGTTCAAATTCCAAAGGGTTAATATGGACTCTACTGAAGGCATCGGCTACTTTATTTAATTTTCCTGGTAAGTATTTGATATCGAAGTTATACTCCTTCAATTTTATTGCCCATCTGGTTAACTTAGAGTTTGGTTCTTTGATATTTCGTAGCCATATCAAAGGGCGATGGTCTGTATAAATTTTGAATTTAATGCCGAATATATGGTCTAAAATTGTGAGTTGCCCAAACGATGGCCAAAAGTTCGCGCTCAATCGTGGGGTAGTTTATTTCAGATTTGTTCAAGGTGTGATAACACGGCCCCAATTGCAAACTTAGATGTGTCAGTAGTCAATTCGAATTGTTTAGAAAAATCAGGATATGCAAGCACAGGGTCGTTCATGAGTATAGTTTTTAGGTATTCGAAGTTTTGAATAAATGATTCAATATGTACAATTTTGTTGTCCTTTTTTAGGCAAACTGTTAAAAATTTAGTTATTTTAGCAAAGTCTTTGATGAACTTTCGATAATATCCAAAACATTGCTAGGAAAGATTTTATCTCAGTCCTAGTCTTTGGCAAAGGGTTTTTTTCTATGACTCTTTGATGGTTTGATTACGTTTTTTGTAATGACATGTCCTAGATAATTCACAGATTTTTGCAAAAACTCTTATTTGTCTAACTGGATCTTTACGTTATACTGTCTACATCTGTCAAATACATCAGTGAGTTTTTCCACGTGTTCTTGCAGAGATTTGGAGTATATTATTATGTTATCTAAGTAAACCATGCATTGGTGAGGCGTCAACCCCAACAATGATTGATTTATTAGTCTTTGGAACGAGGCAGGTACATTTTTTAATCCAAACGGCATTCGTTTAAATTGGAAATGCCCCTCTTCCATTGAAAAGGCTGCTTTTTCTCTATCTTTACTTTCAATTTCAATTTGGTGAAAACCGGAAACCAAGTCTAGAGTAGTAAAATATTCTGCTCTTCTTAGGCTATCGAGTACTGTTTCAATTCTTGGAAGGGGATATTTATCCTCAATGGTTTTGTTCATTAAGTTTACGGTAGTCTATATCTATTCGGTATTTCTTTTTTCCCGACGCATCCTCTTTTTTAGGGACAACCCATATGGGAAAATTGTAAGGACTTTCCGATGGTTCTATAATGCCATCTGAAAGCATTTTATTTATCTGGGTTTTTACCTCGTTTCGGTGAATATGGGGGTACCTGTACATTTTAGAGTAAATAGGTACATCCGTTTTAGTGCGAATGTGATGCTTGGTCATATTCGTGAAGGACAAAGGTAATTCCAGATTATGAAAAATGTCTCTATATTTGTAACACAATTCTTTTAAATGATTTGCTTCTTCGGAATTTAAATGTACTAATCTAATATTTTTTAGATTATCTGTTAACCTTCCTCCTACCGCGTCAATTCACAACTTCAAACTACCGCGTGGGGTACAAACGTACCCCATACATAATATTAATTAATGTCTGTCCAGATTTTAAAACAACCATTTTTATTGAATGTAGAGACTTTATTAGTGATAACAATACAGTTAAATTACAGAATATTCTGAAAAAGGAACTTAAACACAATGTATGTGATGTAAATTTTATTTGCAACTTTTACAAGTGATTTGCTTTTCGGAATGTTCGCCACATACGAATTTATTGCATTTTACACAAAATTGTCGCGATTTCCGGTCCCTGTTTCTACAGCACAGGTAGCACCTACCACTAAATGATACTGTAGGCGTTTCGGCTTCAGTGATCTGTTGGGCTTCTGGAACAACATGTACTATGCATTGTTTGATGAATGTAGATAATCTTGTTCCGGTTACATATCTTTCAATTACATGTTCCTTTACTAAGCCTTTGCCAAGGGAAAGAAGAAATTTTCTACGAGAATCAGCCTCTTCCATTTTTGATGGGTACTTTATTTGCCACAGTCTAAATGCGTTGATGGCACCAATGTCTAAAAGATGGCCAAATATAACCATGGGCCATCTATTAGTAATTCGTATGGCAGTATATTGTTTGGCAATTTGGCGGTGGTGTCCACTGCACCTTTTGTTTTATTGTAGTGCAAAATTATGTCAGGTTTGTTCTTTGTTTCTAATCCAGATACAGCGTCATCATAATGTTCACTTGACATAAGGATCACTGCTTTATTTTTATCTCTGACATATGACACCAATGTATGACTCTCGGAAAATCCAAACATACTTGAATGTATTGGTTTATATGGTTTTGGTAGGAATTCATTGGGAATATAAGCCTTATTTGGCCTGAAAGTGCCGGTAAGGGTTAAATTTTTTTGCAGAAGTTTATCGGCAAGTGATAAACTAGTAAAAAAATTATCTGTCGTTATGCCATGACCAGGCTTCAAGGATTCAACCATGTCGAGTACAACTCTTTCACCTTGATTTTTTTCTGGTTTGTTTCCAATTTTGCCTAAATACACCTGCATGTTGACGGTGTAAGCGTTTGCAGCATCAGCTAGGGCCCAAATTTTAATTCCATATTTATCGGGTTTACTTTTCATGTAAACCCGAAAGGAACAGCGGCCTCTGAACCCAACTAGCTGTTCATCGACGGTTAGGTGAGCTCCGGGATTGTAGGCTCTCTTACAGCAGTTTACAAACATATCAAATATAGTTCTGATTGGAGCGAGTTTATCATTTTTCTTTCTTTCGTTCCTTGTTGTGTAGTCATCAAACCTAATGTAGTCATCAAACCTTGAAATCGCGTCCGAGACATTACTCCAGGTGCAATTGCCCGAACATATGCTGTATCTGTGCCCCAGAGCATTTCTACAGGTTCGCTGGAAGCCTTTAGAGCACCTAAAATGAATATAAGCCTGAAATATGAAGCTAAATATGTTATCCTATAATTTATTAGCTTACCTAAAGAAATGAGTAATCCCATATACGTTTTGATTTCCACCGAATTAGTAGCCTTCCAAACGCGGATCCTAGTAGGATGTTCATCGTTCCAAATATTTGTAACCTGTCCAGCTTTTCTATTTGTCTCGGTAACTATAATGTCGATCATTTCATCAGAAAAAAATAATCTAAATACTTGTTCTTCGGTTGTAAATTGTGAGCTATACTGAGTTGAACCAGGCTTTGTCTTTATCACATTTGCAGCACTCCTACGAGATTGTCTTTTGTTAGGAAGCTTATTCCATATTGTACCGTCTTTAGTGTGATAAGCTAAGCTGTTTTGAACCGAACTTCCGCATCTGACATTATCGGGTTCGGCATTACAGTCCAGAAAGTCCACTTCATCGGTAATTTCAGGTTCATTATCACTTAATTCTTCATCAGGATCCTCTACTATACCGAAATCTTCATCTTCGTCGTTATATAAATACGCCCGCATTTCATCTTCGGTGAGATTATTAGGATCACGCACATTTATCGACATTTTTCGAACATAAACGCTGCACTTTACAATAATGCAAGTGAACTGAAATTAGTCTTTGCAAACGAGAGGCAGGTTCGCACATGTGCAATTCATACCACGTGACAACAGACAATACCACTGCGAGTCTTTTGGAAGATCACGTGATGCACAGTGACACTGCACTTACCCAAAGATGTTAAAAATAACGACAGCTTCCGACCACCGCCTGGGGTACAAATGCACCCCACTCCACTTTCTAAACTATACAACCTACCAAAAATAAATAAACTTGAAAACCGTCAAAGAATCATGTTAAGAAAGGTTAACTTAACAATGTCTTAAAGCAGCACCCGTCAAAAAAATTTAATAAAGCAATACATGAGAAAATACTGGGCGTGGGGTACATTTGTACCCCACGCGGTAGGAGGAAGGTTAATATTTGGTTTCTTAATTTCGAATCGGTCTTTAAGCGGTAATTTCTAATTACTCGTTAGAATTATCATCTTCGAGAATAAAGGGTTGATTAACGTTAAAGGTGTGAATATCCTGTGAGGTATTTACTAGTGTTGTAGTGAAATAATTATTCTTGAGACGGACTAATGCTAAAGGCGTGAATACTGATTCGTTAAATTTTAATCTGGGAGATATTTTTACACTGTTGTTACCTGCGCCAGGTAAGGGTATTTTAATTTCGGATCTAGGTGGTGCTGTTATGGATAGTATGTGTTCCGAGTATTGAATAGTCTTAGTAAAATTACATTCATTTCTGCGCTGTTGTTCTTGCTTTAATTTTGAAGTATTGTAGTAGAAGGGAACTACTGTTTTTTCTGTTTGTATATGTAAAACATTTAACCCTCGCGTGACCAAGATCTGAAATTTTACGCGATCGTCCAAGCGGGGTAACCGAGTTACCCCACATTAAATTTTTAGTTGTTGTGGTTTTATGAACTTGAAATTATTGTGAATATATTATTTATGAAATAAAATTACAAATATAATAGTGTATTATTTATTTTGCAAGCAAACAGAAATAAAGTTTAAAAAATTAAATTGTAATCTGACGATACAACAAAAAGGGGTAGGTAATAAAATATTATTTTTATTTTAGAAAACTTAACTTTCTATTACGGAGTCACTGGGCATCATTTTGACAGTCAATGCAGAAAAACTGTTGTACTGCTTTTCTGTGTGTATTGCACACGGTCGCGCCACATTCAGAACATTTAATTCTTGACTTCCTATCTTCTCTTCGCGGACAAAACTGACATCTAGTGCTCGTGCCAACAGGTACGGTATTTCTGTGAGGAGCCTCTACCCTTTCTCCATTTTCTGTCAGAAATAGCCGAATTGCATCCAGAATAGATTTTTGCATGCCTCGACAATTCCTTTCTCTAGTTTTCACGTTCGGAATTGCAGTTTGTTGACATAGTATCTGAAGAAATTTTCGGCATTTTCCTTTATTTCTACACCAGTCAGGATATTTTTGGGAAAATATTATAAAGGCGTTAAGTGCTGCCATGTCTATGATTTCAAAAAAATTCTTAGGGGCCAACGTCTTGTAGCTCGAACACAAGAATACTCCCGCGTCATTTTGTCCCCAGTATCCACAGCACCTTTGGTGGTATTATAGTGCAAATTTATGGTTGGTTTTTTCTTCTCTGTTTCGTTTGCCGTTTCTGCATCGTTGAACTGCGTTGATAACAAAATAACTGCTTTATTTTTTCGGGGAACATGTGAAACGAGTGTCATTTTATCGGTAAAACCAAATACAGAGGAGTATTCTTCACGCCTAGTGTTGGCAAGAAATTCTTGTGGGATCTCTCGCTTATTCATTCGCAGCGTTCCGGTTATCGTCAGTTTTTTTTCAAAGAGTTTTTCTGCTAGAGGAATGGAAGTAAAAAAATTATCAGTAGTAACTCCTCTCCATGTTCCAAAGTAAGGTTTGACCATATCCAGTACTACTCTTTGTCCCTGATTTACTTCCCGTTTGTTGTTTATCATGCCCGTGTAAACTTGGCTGTTCAAAATGTAAGCAGTGTCGGAATCCGCACAAACCCATATTTTTATCCCGTAACGTCCAGGTTTGCTTTTTATATATACTCGGAAAGGACACTTTCCACGAAATGTTGCCAAACGTTCATCAACAGTGACATTTGTACTAGGTGAATAGTTGTCTAGACAATTCTTCACAAACTCATCATAAATAGTACGGATTGCTTCTAATGGGTCGTTACTTACTTCCTTTCTTTGCTGCCTAGTCTGGGGATCATCAAAGCGAATACATCTAAAAATCTGTTTGAATCTATTTCTAGAAAGCACTGCAGTAAAATATGGTTGCTTGAATATAGCGTTTTCAGTCCACATTTCTGTAATGTGTAGTTTTCTTCCACGATTCCTGCCACTGGCAATCAGGACACCAATAAATGCTTGCAACTCCTCTACAGTTATATCGATCCACTGACTTGGATTTGGTTTTCCTTCATTTTTTTTATCCGTATTTGCCTTTCCCCACATATTTGTGTATCCACATATGTCGCTCAGCATGTTGTCAGTAATAAAAAGCTTGAAGGCTTCTAGTACTGAAGTAATCTGTAAACTAAAACGTAATATGTAAATTTCATTTCAATAATTTTGGTTTATTATTTTCAATAATGAATTTGCAGCGTTTTTGAAAAGTATTTACCTGGCATTTTTGAGACCAACAGATGCATTTACAAAGTTATGGGCACGTCTTCTAGTTGCAGGGGTTGGTTGAGATTGCCACTGAAAACCTGATTTTGACGTATAAAATGTTTCAGGCTCCGTAGGTGTTTCCATTTCGGAATTATTTTCCACATCCAATTCATCAGGAATCTCTATTTGTTCTTCTACATTGTCTTCTGTATCGCTTTCATCTTCATCGCTAATTTCATATTCGTAATCACTGTCACTATTTTCTAATATTGTACGTAGTTCATCGTCCGTCAAATATTTACGCGCCATGGTGACTCTTTGAAGTAACAGACCGAACTGAAGCAATTATGCAGCAGCGATAAACGCACACACCCGATTTCTCCAAGTTACGACTCGTTTTAGCTCGGCGCATCTTTAATACGTAGATGGCCAAGCGGGGTAACTGGGTTACCCCACACACAAAATTTTTAATAACTTCATAACTAAATTAGATAAATATAAAGTTCCAAGAACAATATGTTTATCTAAGTATTTTCGAGGATTAGCTAAAACATGGCACCGCAAAAAAAAAGTTTGACGAAATAGTACTGAAAAAAAGAAATTTGGGGTAACTCAGTTACCCCCCTTGGTCACGCGAGGGTTAAAGTCGATGTTGGCATTAATATCGGCTAATAGGTCTGATTCTATTAATCCTATCATCATCAACAGCCTTTCCGTCCCACTGCTGGGCATCGGCCTCTTCTCTGCCACGTGTTTCTCCTCAGCGCTAAGGTAGAAACACGGGGGACCTACAGTTTAACGTCGAATCCGAACGACAGAAATTCCAGA
>JABXWE010040515.1:0-15874 GCA_014611495.1 Limonius californicus | reverse complement strand
AATAAAATTCGTTGTTTTTCTTGTTCAAGCATTTCCTCGTCTACTTCGCGCTTAGCGGCATCAGGCCCGTAATCCATATCGCCATTAGTGGTAGCTGCGCGTTTGTACGTATCTTTCTTCCTCCGAGTTCTCCTAAATTCGTTTTGTTTTCGTCTTCTGTTGCAAAATGCTGAAAAATGGGTACCCTTCGCAGTTTTCTTAACACAGTTTTACCAAGAGGGCCCATTATTAAACGACAGCGCAGCACCTACAAATCGTCTGAAATATGATCCTCTTTTGCAAAAAATGATCCTTTTACCTCCGGAAAATTTGGAAGCAAGCGAGATGTACCTTTCTGCAAAGTTAGCAGTAGCGTTAGTAACCAAACGATCGGCCTTACGTACAACGTAATCTAATGCCGAACATATTTCCGTGAAAATTTGGTTTTGTTTTAGTAACACTATTAATTGGTTTCATTCGCATTTTTTCGCTTACAGTATTCCATTCGGCAATGTGAATGGTCTCTAAATACATGGTACGGTCCGTTCTTTAAATCTTCATGAAGTTGTTGTACACTTGCCCCTGCATTGGAGTTGTTGGATGTAGCAGAACGGACTGCCATACTCAGACGAGGAATGTGGGATTTTAAAATTTCCGTGTTGCAACGGAAGCCTTTCCACGCTTTTTTGTTCTAAGGCACGTTTTTCCCATTTCGCAACAGATGGGCAGCTTAATAAAATAATTGTATAAGTATAAAGAGAATCAGCCGAACAAATCGATATCGCCACGAATACTGAACTATAGATCAATTTCACCGGTATTCATGGATGACTAACATTTTCTAAGACCCACTATCTTAATCCGAACATACACTTAAGAGCAAAAGTATTTGGCCACCTAACAACCTTAACTTTAAAAGAATAAATAGCATGCTTCCTTACATTTGTGAAATAGCGCATTGGTATCGTTTCGAAGCCCGATTATTGCTCTCTCAAATGATATCAAATTAATCTCTGGTTAACTTTTGTTTATCGTGTTAACAAAATTTTTGTTACCGTAGTCAGAATAAGTAAGACGAAAAAAAATTAATTTTTTTTATTAATAACAGAAACAAAAACAAGTTTGAATAAATGCGGTTTACTCAATACTTTGTATGACCCCCTCTTGCTCGTATAATAGATTGCATACGGTTTGGCATGGATCTGATCAGCCCTTCAACAACATCCTGAGGGATATTATCCCACTCTTCTTGAGCAGCCCTTGTCAGTTCCTGAAGCGTTGTTGGAGCTGGAACCCCTGATCGAATTCTTTTCTTGAGTTCATCCCACATGTGCTCAATCGGATTCATGTCCGGACTTTCGGCTGGCCACTCCATGACTCGTACACCAACTTCGTTCAGGTAATCTTGAACAATCGCAGCTGCATGAGGCCTTGCATTATTCTGCATAAGCAAGAAATTATCGCCAATGAAGCCAGCATAGGGGACAACATGCTCATCTAAGACTTCAGAAATTTAGCGTTGAGCAGTTACCGCCTAGGTTACCTGTGGGGATATAGGCCAGTTCGGTTTTTGCTTGAAGAGAAATGCCTCCCCAAAAACATGCATGAACCTCCTCCAAAAGCGACTTGCTCCACCATACAGCACTGCGAAAATCGTTCTCATTGACGACGGTAGACTCTAGCTCTTCTATCGCTACCATTGCACCAACGTCCAGTTTACGTGCTCACGAGCAAAATGTAGGCGCTCTTCACGATGCGCTGCCGTCAATTTTGGACACGTTGCAGGTTTCCTTTGCCTATTTTCAAGAAGTCTTCTTCTACCAGTCCAGTGATTTACTGTGACTCCTCTGACGTCTCGCAGTTCTTGTTTAAGCTGGACAGCATTTAACATGCGATTCCGCAAGGAGGCTTTCTAATAAAGCGATCATCCCGTACTGAAGTTGCTCTTGGTCTGCCTGTTTTCGCTCTGGCCACGTACCGACCAGTTTTTAAAAACCTTCTAAAAACATTCTGAACAGTAGAACGTTTCATGTTTAGTTGCCGAGCTACAGATCGCTGACTGTTACCAGTTGAAGCAGAGCAACAGCTTGAGCTGCAATTTCAGGAGGTGTATTCATACTTTCACTAATTTTAATACCGTTGGAAGCAAACTTGATAGATTCTATGCAAACAAATTGCACGTGCCACGCATTCAACTGTTTCATAGCACTCTTAAAATAATATATGGTTTGAAGCTGCAAACCATCCCACATACGGCACTACTGATAAAAGAAGGCTGATGATCTCTTGATAGTTGGTGACAATTTCTTTTTAATAAAATAATTAAGCAGTATTTTTTCTTTAATATGAGTGATTAGTTAGTATTGTATAAGGTGCGCTTTAATATTAAAAATAACTTTTAATTGAAAAGTAATGGGTGGCCGAATACTTTTGCTCTCAAGTGTATTTTCATATTACGTTTGTCACGCTTCGATCAATCAGTGATTAAACTCCACCTTTTAATGAAGGGGCGGGTGCCTTTGTTCGGAAACTTTATACACTCAAACCTGTGTGAATTAGAAGTGAGAAATTAGTAACAGCTAAGGAACGAAGTGAATTGTGAACGGGAATTTCAGTTACGTAGGTGTTTTTACGGGTCTCTTACGTCAGAACAGATAAAATGAAATTTTAAATTTGTTCGATACGTAATGCTTGTGTTTTAGTTCTAATTTTAGAATTCTGGAATATCTAATGTGACTTTTTTTGCTACACCATACTGATCGCATAGATTCTTCCCTAATACGGAAATACAGAACACCGTCGTCGGGATGTCGGATAAGGTAAAATTAAAAAATTAATATACAGAAATTTATGTAAGGAAGAATTCCAAGGAACTTCACTTTGGACATCATTTCATCTTATGCAAATTTAATTATTGTTGTTAAGGTAAATAGGCCAAACATAAATACAGATTTATGCACAGTTAAATGAAGAAGAAATTGCCATTTGAACATGGTGTAACACATTAAACACATGGCCAAATTGAACATTTGAAGATACCTATAGAGAATGCACAGGATTAAATTTTATTTCTAGGACTTCTATTGCCTTTGTTAAACGTCTAGTGATATCTACGGGTGTAATACTTTACACCTATGCATATGCATGTGCAAAAATAATTTGTTTTTACACTTGTAGTTTCTGAGTGGCCGCCATATAATTTTTTAAATTGTATCGCGGGCTATACGGTACACCATTAGAAAGCTTATTTTTTCCTTTTCTAACTATTTTAAATATGTATAGAGAAACTATTGGAGTAAAACTACGAAAAGGTTTTCCGTATAGTAAGGGTTAGTAGGTGACAAGAACAGTATTTGCTACTGTTAGTTTTCTTAGGATTGTTGTATTAAGTAGCCAATAAACTTTGATTTGAGTTTTACGAGTGGATTATGGAAGTCATTGTGGAAAACCACAATTATGTCAACTCAGTTGTACTTTCGGACGAAGCTACTTTTCATTTATTTTGCATGGGTTTGTCAACACACATAACTGTAGGTACTGGTCTGATACTAACCCACATTGGGTGGATGAAGGCCATACCGAGCGATCTCAAAAAGTCCACGTATGGGCAGGAATACTTGGTCACAATATTGTTTTTTATTGAAGGCAACCTTATTTTCGGGAAGTATCTTTAACTGTTCTAAGAAAATGTCATTCGTCGAAAAGTCAATGAAAACATCTGGTTACAGCAGGATGGTGCGCCTTCCCACTATAGACGTGCAATCTTTCTTCGACGATGGGTTGGGCGAAGTGGAACCGATTTCCCTATTTGCCCCCTTTGGACTTCATTAATAGATCATTTGAAAAGTCGCGTGTATGTAAATAGGCGGAAACTTTAGAAGAATTAAAAAACCGCATTCATGCTAAAATAACTGCTATTCCTGACAATTGATTACATAATTCTTTAGACAATTTCAGACATCGAATTCATTATTGTCAAGAAGTAAACGGGTAACAGTTTCAACAACTTTTTTCTTAAACAGTTATTTCAGTTTATGGTTTTCACAGGTAAATGTTATGATTTTTACTAATTGTTTTGAAAGTTAATTTTCATATAATTTCATTTTACTGATTGTTTTCTGGTTATTTATGACGTTCTGCAATATTATCTTATGCAACCCTATGTTTAAAATGGTTAAAAAGAGAAAAAAATTAGCTTTCTAATGCAGTATTACATAGTCCGTGCTGTTATTTAAAAAAATTGAAGATGATGGCCGCGCTCAAAAATTGCAAGTTTAAAAACTGTTCTATTGTACTCCTAAACATGTGAAGTAATTTCATATTCTAATTTTCCAAGTTTCAAATCTACATCTAGAACCGTTTTAGCAAGAGAGCTTCGGTCCATCTATAACAGCGACCCTGTATATAAAAGGAGCGACAGTCTATTTGAACACATAACTGATTAAACAATAAAAATAAAACAAAATAACATTATTGAAGTGATGCGAATGGGTCTATCTATATTGATTTCTGTTATACATATAAAATAATCAAAACATAGGGATACATTTCTCTCTTAGATATGCCGCTTTCTCTCTTATGTGTTTTACATGTAAAGTTTTCCCTTTGTCATATACGATTATCATTCAGATGCGCGTTGTATATATTGGAGGCGCCACCGTCGCACACCTGCGCGTCTGGCAATACAAATTATGTCATCGTTTTGTCACTCGTTTCATAGGTAAATACCTCCTCATATTTTTTATACAAAACCTTCATTGGGAATAAACTTCTTTACATTATATTGCCCAGTTATAGTAATGGTCTTGACGAATAATATTTTACACGTCACTATGGGTCTCTACTAATGTATTTTTTAATTTCCTACTTCTATTTCAATAAATAATTACTGCATTACACTATCAATAATGAAAAAAAATCATTTAACTATTATGAAATTTGTAAAATTGAATAACTCTTCTGCAGAAGAATTGTGTTTTTTGAATAAAAAGGCGCTATAGTCGAAAAAAATCAGTTCGGATTTAAGTTGAAGCTATAGTTAACAGACAATCACCGATTTATATAGGGGAATCAAATAATAGATCGACCTTCTGTTTCCGGTTCTAGATATTACTAAAAATTTTGGTAAAAACGATGAATTTTAATTATACATTTGGATTCTAAATACCTACCAAATATAATTAACTAGATAAGAATCTACTATCTACTACAGCACTCTCAGCTCCTCTGCAGTTTTTTTCCAAATTCTATCGTGAGTAGAAGTGTGACCTAACGGCTAAAGAACTATTAACAAATTTAAAAGCAAATTTTGTACATAATACGCAACTTCAGACCGGCTAATTAATCATGTCTAATAACTGCTCTACATGTTAAATCAGTTGTGTTAATGTAATCCACGACAAATCTACAAGGATGGCAACACCGCTTAATAGACGCTGCGTTTAATTTCTAGAATATAGGTACATAATGCTACCGCCTTCTTCATACAACAACCCTCATCAGAACTATATTTTTTATTAATTATAAAAAGTCGCATCAGAGCAAAAAAATATATATCTAAGATGTAATATATGTATGTATGTATATATACGAAAGACTATTATTTTGCTCAGACAGAGAAAACTGTACATCGAAGAAAAAAATGTTATATCAAAGACAGACCTATAAATACGTTTATATTTAACTTATTAAACATGCGAGAGAGAAACTCATGTTTACCCGTTCAGTGCCCCATAGTTTTGAGCCTGGGAACTTTAAAATTTGAAGAACGTACAGCCGGCTGAGTTAAAGGTTGTCAAATACTAAAGGGCAAATGAATAAAATAAAGCACTGGACTTTGAAACTAAAAACGGTTAGCAGCTCTCACATCATTTATCCACCGCTATTTAATAATTGGAAGCAAATTAATATACAGCAGACTTTTAGAAGATGTAAGGTGTAAATTTGGCTATTAATTTTACATAACAAGCTCCATAGGTCTAACTGAAATTAGTATTTCTCGTAGCAATAATGCATTTTAAGCAGATGTATTAATTTATCTATTTATGCCGTTGGTTTTACATGCGAAATGTCTAATCTACACATGATATACAAGGTGATTCACGGGAGAGTACGACCCTACCATACCAAAAATAGGCAACCCAAAATACATATCACGAGGTGCTGCGCTATCTAAATTCTTCCTGGCAGTATGATGAATAGGAGATGCCTGTTGTTGATATAATTGACAGTTTATTAGCTTTAGTAAACTTCCTGCGTCCCATACAATGTTTTTATAATATGTATTCAAATGCAGAAAAGCCGATCTGATCTTTACAGGGGAAATCTATTGACATATTCCTCTTGAGATATTGTTAGTCTTACTTGAGGAAGTGGATTTAAAGACATGTCGACAAGATCATATAAACTTTCAATAATATCGAACAGGCATTTCTGATTCATAATACTGTCAACAAATATTTAGATATCGCAGTACCCTGTGATATGTATTTGGGGTTGTCTATTTTTGGAATAGTAGGTTCGTACTCTCCCGTGAATCACCCCGTATATGTACGGATTAAACATAACAGTAACTATAATGCAGCAGAATTTAAATAAATGCAGTAAAATAAATATAAATAGTAATAATAACAGTAACAGCATTATCGTAGTTAACGAAACTACGCGCCTCAATCAAACATCAGCGCATACAACTAATAATAGCATATATTTTATGCAAATGAAATTTCGTGTATGTTTATGACCTTACTTAATAATTTTCTAATTTTCGTATAATTTCCATGTATGTTCAGCCAGCGGTGGTCCCTGTGGGAGCTATTTAATGCTTTTTACTACGCATTTTTTAACATTTCCATTAATATATTAAAATTCTTGCATTTTTAAGTTGCTAGGAACTACTGTTTTCGAAATAATTGCCACTTGTAGTAAACATCCATTTTCATAAGTAGATTCGAGAATTTAAACAAAAAATAAAATTACTGCAAATATCTAATAACAGAATTTCGTATTAAGTATTGAAGAAACGGAAGGTAAAAGATTTAGTTAAAGATGCAGTCAAATTAGCGAGGACTGTCTAAAATCGTAAAATGGTGTGGTTATATTCGTTTATAACGTGCGACACGTTGGTCTTTGTGTGTGCTGTACGTTTTTGGACGCGGTTAAATTCGACATAAACAAGGAATACTTAGTTAAGCTTACCCACACATAATAGATTGTGTATTTATGATAATAAGAAAAGTAAACGCAATTAAAACGTGTATTTTGCATTTCCAGTGAAGTTTTAAAAGGTTTTTAATTTTACATTATCTGTACTTAACTGGCACATTACAAGAGTTTAGTATTATATTTATGAATATACAGGGTGTTTCTACTAATACTAGCCAGATAATTACCCATACTCGAGTATTTGTATTTGTATTAAGGAAGTAAAAGTTGACGTTAGTAATCCGTTTTCATACAATCACAGGCTATATTTGTTATCTTTTAAAAAAGTATTGCCAGTAGAACAACTGTTACTAGAAAACATTATGCACATTTTTAAAGTCCACCGATTGCTCGCTGGTAGCAATGCTCTCGAAGACAGTTGCTCATCAGTTTGTTCGATAGTCAACTTGGGGGCAATAGTATAACTAACGAGCGATCAAAAGGTTTTTAAAGCAGGGTTGGCTGTGAGTGCTACAAGACATGTCGTAGCTGTGATGTTACGTGCCGGCCGTACCTCCTGTTTATTTCTTCGAATGTAAACACAAGCAACGTGAACTTAATCTCAAAGCGTATCTCGTCGCAATAAAACACATTTTAAAAATAAAGACAAACAACAAAGAAATTGCAACCACATTAAACAGATTTTGACGGGCGAATAAATTATTTTAATTTGATAGTTGTTTAAACTGTGTTTACTCGTGCGTGAGTTGGTAAATCGCAGCATACCCGATAATAAAACTATGTGATTAATATTATTAAAATTACGATAGTTTAAAAATATAAACAACACATACAAATCAGGCACAGTTCTCGTTAATTTTAGTAGGAATAAAGGAATTAATATAAGCCGCCATAAAACCAAATACCACAAGAGCAAATGTTTTGATTATCAATATTCCTTACAGGAATTGAAAGATTTTGAAAATTAACAACAGTATATTAATAAATAAATAAATGTGTGGTGGTAGCTCAGTTGGTAGAGCGCTCGCTTCCTGAATAAAACGTCGATTCTGGTTTGGGTTCGAAATCTAAGCAGAACTATGCAGATTTATAAAAATCTTGTCTGAAACCCACCACACACAATTTCCCAATTCGGCTAGCAACCGTGGGATCTTAATGCTAAAAACCTTCTCTGGAATTTCTGTCCTTCGGATTCGACGTTAAACCGTAGGTCCCCCGTGATTCTACCTTAGCGCTGAGGAGAAACACGTGGCAGACAAGAGGCCGATGCCCAGCAGTGGGACATAAAGGCGTTGATGATGATGATATTAATAAATGCCTACTGATAATAATTTATTTTAAGAAATAATTGCTTGTCGAGCATCTATTTCGCGAGCAAATAGTGACGAGCAAATGGAAGCAAGCAAGTCGATGGACACTTGCTTTGAAATGCCAGAATGTCGTTTTCTGCTTGTTGGAACTTGATCAGTATGAATATTCAATGACATCAATAAGGTAACATTTACAAAACAGAACTTATTTTTTTCAAATTTGAAGCTTCGTAGAACAGTGTGAAATAATTGGGAGTGATTTTTAATTTCCGATAACCTTCTACTCATAACGAATTATCAAAAAGTTTTCAAAATAGGGTTGGCTATGAGTGCTACAAGGCATGTCGTAGCTGTCATGTTACGTACCGGCCGTACCTTTTGCTTATTTCTTCGAATGAAAACACAAGCAAAGTGAACTTAACCTCAAAGCGTTTCTTGTCGCAATAAAACTCATTTTAAAAAGTAAACAAATTACAGCAACCAATGTAAACAGATTTTGACAGGTGAATAAATGATTTTAATTTGACTGTTGCTCAAATTGGCATACGTTTATAGTTCAATCACCGATATGCCAACAGTTTTTCATACTCCTCCCGAATTTGAAAATTTTGTTTACATGTTAGAAGGAACAATTTTGAAATTTCAAAATTTCCTATTGTCAAACCAATCAAGTTCTCTAGAAATGACAAATGAAGTATAGCTTGAAGAAACGTAGAATCAAAAATATATATAGAGTTTTCCAATTAAAAGAACAAAGTAGCATGGAGTTTTACAAATACGATAGAGTCGGCAAGAAAACTAATATTTTTATGGTATCCATCACTGTCTTTTACCACCACAGCATAATATTCATATATGCTTAGAAACGAAGAAATAAGGGCAGAACTTCAAATATACAATTTAAGAGAAAAAATCACCCAAAACAAAGTTAACTGGTGTGAACATTTACTAAGGCTGCCAGAAGAACGATTACCGCAAGCAGCAAGAACATATCCACCGAGAGGAAGAAGAGACAGAGGTAGACCAAGGCAAAGATGGTTGCCGGAACAAGCTATTTAGCCTAATCGTTGAAGTGAAGAAGAAGAAGAAGCATACTTTTCATGAAAACATCTTTAAGAGTGTAACTGTATAATGAACTACATAGTGAACAAGCAATACCTTAATCTGGACCTGAAATATTAGATGAAGAAGTTATTAAAGTAATGAGAGAAGCAAAGAACCGTAAAGCGCTCCGACCAGACGAAATCCCCTCTGCCGATTTAAAATTAATTAACGATTAAAATTAAGATTACAGGACAATAAGCCTAACGAGCAACGTATTAAACTATTCTTAAAAATTGTACACAATCTGATATACAGAAAATTCAAGGAGTATATGAGCGAAACACAGTTTAGTTATAGGAACGGTCTGGGTACCAGAGACGCCTTATTCTGGGTGCAAGTCCTGGTGCAAAAATGTATGGACATAAACAAAGACGTGTGCATAATATAAATTGGCTACGAAAAGGCATTTAATCAAGTAAAACACCAAAAACTAATAAACGTGCTGCGAAGGACGAGATGACGAAGACATCAAAATCATCACAAATCTTTACCGGCATCAAATAGCTAATGCCAGGGTATAAAGTGCAACCACAAGGTTGAATACTTTTACCCACCCTCTTCAACCTCTACTTAAAGGAAATATTAGGAGAAGCTCTGAATGAAAGCCAAGAAAGCATAATAATCAATGGTGGAGTAATTAATAACGTACCATATGCGGATGATACTGCTTTAGTAACTAAATATTTAGAAAGCCTACAAACCCTGCTGCCCAAAGTGTACAACTTTAGCAACGACATGGGTTTCAACATGAACATTTCCAAGACCAAGTTCATGATCATCTCCAAAACACCACGAAATAACAACCCACAAATCCTACTGAGACTATCGAACAAGTGCAGCAATATAAATACCCTGGCTGTTGGGTAAACGACAAAAGGGGCATCACCGAGGAGTTCAAAGTAAGGATAGAGATCGCTCGTAGTGCATTCTGCAAACTGGAATCAGTACTCAGCAACCACAACATAAATCTTAAACTAAGAGTTCGAATGGCAAAATGTTACGTATTCTTCGTTCTCCTACACGGACTAGAAGGATGGACGCTGACAAAGAAACTAAGTAGCAAGTTGGAGGTTTTTGAAATGTGGGTATAGAGAAGGATCTTAAGAATTTTTTGAATCGATAGAGAAACGCCGAAGTATTGGATAGAACTGGTAAACAAACAAGAGATCTTATTCAAGGTTAAACCCTTAAAATTAGTATTCTTCGGCCACCTGATGAGATACAAAAAGTACAGAATCCTCCAATTTGTGATGCAAGGGAAAACCGAAGGAAAAAGACGTCCAGGTAGAAGGAAGCCTTCATGGCTTAAGAATCTCCGAGAATGGTACGGAGAAAGTACAAGGACGCTTTTCAAAGCTACCGCCTCGAAAGTACAGATAGCAATGAGATCGTTAATCTTCGTTAGAATTATGCACCTGGAAGGAGAAGAAGAATAAATGGCGAATGAAAATGGTCGCCCTTTAGCTGCGATAATAATATTATTGTGAGGCATTTTACTAGATCCTTAAAATTATGTAAAAGTACACAAAAGATACATAAATTAACTTGAATAAGCAAGTAAAAATACTTTCTTTCGTATTTTTCTATAGTGGATAAGACTCTCTTGTAAACAGGAGTTAGAAGTTTCAATCGTTGGTAGGACAAACTTTTTTATTGTTTAATTAAATTTTACAGGAGCTCGGCCATAAAATAAAAATAAGGTTTGCAGAACTCAATAAGAGTAGAACGTTAAAATATAATTTTTGGAAAACGAGCGATTATTTGAACATATATTGTACTTAATACTTTGTTTGTTGATTTATTGTTATCATTTTTATTGTTACATTAACTGTAACTGTGAACTAAAATTTTCAATTTATTTAGGCTGTGGTAATTAAATATGTATAAAATTAATTATTGCATAACTTAGATATCAAATTAAAATGAACTGCTGAAATTAATAATATAAAAATTAAATAAATTACCGAAAAGTAAATACAACTGCAGGACGATAACTCTTATTTACATTGCCCTCTTATATTTCATTTATTGACAGCTTTTTTACCCCACTGCAGCGCTAAGATAGGAACACTCCTCTTATATACTAAATTAAAAATACAAAAGACGGTTACAGTGTTGTTCTAATTTTTAAAATAATATGTTTTATTTTTATTTACACTGCCGTTTTATGCATTCAGACAGAAAACACTAATGTTGATTGCTTTGTTACTCCAATATTAAAGCTAAATAATTTATTTTATGGAAGTAACATTAATATTTTAATCAAAATACACCATGAAAATATAATTTCCTACGCAATTTACATAAAGCACAAGTTCGCTGTGATACCCTGTATGTATTTTAACAACATAAAAATAATTATTAAGTGGATTCTTAAACATTCGTTTCGTAGTCATTTGTTTCATGAATAGCCTTCAAAATATTAAGATTTATATTTTACGATTTTTATTTGTCTGCTTGTCATGAAAATTTAACAAAGCTAATCTATTTTAACAGATCGCTTGTTCTTGAGACTTAATTGCTCACTTTCAAAGGGTAACGACGGAATAAGGGAGAAAAAACACAACCTGGAAGGGTTGCTTGAGGTTGTCGTCAGTTTATTGCTTGGATGCTTCACTCAAGGGAATAAGTTTTATGGTATCTACACGTTCTTATTTTCGATTCCTTTTAGGGCGTTTTACGTAATACGAAACTCTGCTGAAGCGACTTTGGTAGTTATGGTTAGGACTTAGGTGGATACAGTTTTCGGCAAAAATAAGGTTTGTAGGTTTATCTCTCAATAGAGACATTTTTAAATTTTTTAAAAGCTTCCCTTTTAGCCCACAGCGAAGCAAACTTTATTCTACTTCTGCTGCGCTGCTGGGATCCGCTGTAAATAAATGATAACATTTTTAGAAAGGTTTGATATATCTTACGATAGCCGGATTTTTTAATCTGAATTTTTAAAATCAAAATCATAGTGAATAATTTTATAAATCACATTTGTTGAAAATAAATAACTACTGTAAAAGCTTTACAAGTTAAAAATGAAAAATAGTGGAGTTTCACGATTGTTTGTTCATTAAATGCAATAAATTACCGCGGACTACAGCTTTATTAAGCGTTATTTATACGTTTGTTTCACTTTTCCTCGACGCGCGACTAAATTACAATTTATAGAGCACATATTTTCTAGCTTTCAGTAGCATCACCCCATTTGACGTTAGGTACTCTTTTGGGAAATAAGACGTCCTCGTAAAATCAGCACGCTGCCTTTAATATTCACGGTAATTGTTAGCTTTGTAAAAGATTTAACAGTTTGGATTCCGTAATTAAAGTGTACTAGCTAACACTATAGTCAAGTACTCAAGATGCATGAATTATTTCCTTAAGGATTACTGGATAAATTATACTTTTAAGATAAGTTTTGTATAACTTTATCTATGCAGTACAAGCTAGTGCAGTGTATCCTGCTAATATGACTTATTTTTTGTAATTACTATATATAGTAGTAGTAGGAGTAGTAGTAGTAGTAGTAGTATAGGCACTTATATATGTATTTATAAATATACAAACCTTCTCATAGAACTTAAACGTGTGTAAAATGTATAGTAGGTAAACTTTATGTATCCAGAATACGTAATACGTACTAAGACTCTAAACTGTAGTTGTATTGTTAGAGTATTTTAGTCACATACGTTTTTAGCCTTGCCTTACACCACCTCGCATTGCGTAATCGCCATTAACTAGGAACGATTGCGATTATAATGAAATAAAGAAAGATTTATTAGTTTTAATATTATCTATGAGGTTTTTTAATAAACTACTCAAAAATGAATAGGGATATTGCAGTGTAAGACAATTAAAGGCAACATCAATTGCATTTATAATAAAATAAAGCTAAAAAAACAACAAAATGTAATGGCTTTTAGTAATGAACATGAAAATTACAGCAAAGGTAGGTTTAAAGAAGAAATTTAACAATATTATTATGAAAATCGTTCTTGTCTCCTTTCAGTTGACTTAAATTTATTAAATTCTAATACCGCGTGGCACCTCCTCTGGCAGTAATAACTGCTCTGCACCTTGCTGGCATGCTCTGAATCCAATTATCAACATGTTTTTGTGGAATTTGATGCCACAGTATCGACAATACATCCCTCAGCTGTTGCACAGTAGTAGGCTTTGGATTATGATGATCCAGCTGTCTCTGCTCGATGGGGTTGAGGTCTGGAGATAGCGAAGGAAGAGCAAAATGGTTTATTTCCTCATCTCGAAGCATCTCTAAAACAACCCGAGCACGATGCGGCCTTGCGTTGTCGTCAAGAAAAGCAAAATATTCCCGTCCAACAGCGTTGCGACGGTTCAGAACATGGTTCATAATAATCTCTTGTGCATAGTGTTGGCCCGTGAGTGTACCATTAAAGATATGGAGGTCAGTACGCCACCCTAAAGAAATTCCAGCTCATACCATAAGACCGCCACCACCAAAGGCAACGACTGGTTGGGTATACTGAGGTAAGGTACGATGTCCGGCGCTACGATATACTCTTTGACGCCGGCTATCATTGCTGAGGCAATATCTGGACTCGTCCAAAAACAGTATATCATCCTATGGTGTCGCTTCTTGAAGCCTACGTCTTGATAATTCCACTTGGTACCTTCCTTGAGCCACAGTTGCAGGACATCTCAGGGGCGGTATGAGGTAAGTGCTACCTCAAGCAATCGATTTCTTACGGTTTGATCGGAGACTCGATTTCCTGTGGCATTCTGAAGCACTTACTGTAGATGTTGAGCAGTTGAAAAGGCGTGCGTTCTTGCATTAATTGCCAGAAGTCGATCCTCACGGGGCGTTGTTATGCGAAAAGCTCCACTTCCACGCCTTCTTGCAGTCATACCTGTTTCTCTAAGGCGCGAAAGGGCACGTGAAATTACGCTCTGCGTGGTTTCTAACATATCAGTAATGTCGACCTGGCGATCTCCTCTTTGGTGCATAGTAACGGCTAAATTTCGTTGTTCTATTGTTAAATGGTTTTCCTGCGTTGCTGTTTATTATTAAGAACACGAATGTAACACACGAACAAAAAAGATCGTAAGAATACAGGAAATATTATTTAATCAAACACACAAACTCGACGTGACACTAATACGGTTAAACAATTGCAACTTGATTCGATTGTTTTTTGTTTTTTAACATCAAACATTGCCGCTTGCTCTAATTATCAATAATAGACGACCATTAGCCGCTATATACAAATATATATGCTTTATGTTACAATATCCCTAGTCATTTTTGAGTAGCGTAAAATGATAATACCATTTTCTTAATTGCTTCTTGTTGTTTATTTAAGTTGAACACCAGTTATACCATTACATAGCAATAGGAACACGATAAATATAGTTAACGCCAAATTTAATACATTGGGTAATAAAATAATTAAGTTGATTAATAAATAAAAACAATATTAATTATAATTTTAATAGGTTCATATGTTTTGATGTAAATCTGAAAAATTTCAATTTACGTATATCGTCGCAAAAGTGTAAAGATGTTTAAATTTAATCAGATGACATTAAAAGTTTAATTATTATTCTTAAATTCCATTGGATGTTTAAATATGCCTTTAAGTTCAAGATTTTGAACCGCGCAGGGTATCGTACTGCGACAGAAAACTACAGTAAGAAGCATTGACTAGGATGCGTTGCTTATCATTTATTGTTAGATAAGAAAATGTAAAGCATTTAGTTTCTTAGTCCAGAAAGCAATTGGGCTACGTGCAGGTACATGATCGAAAAGTGGGTCCGTAGAAGTGCTCTGTATTAAACAATACATCGAGGGAAGAATTGCGTTCTCCTGCCGTGTATATATTATTTTGTATCATTGTTTTCATGTAATAAATACCATGAAGGTAAAATTTTTTTATAACGCGCGATCAAGAATTTTTCAAATTAGGGTTGACTGTGGAGGCTACAAGCCATACTGTAGCTGTCATGTTACGTAGCGGCCCTACCTTGTGTTTGTTTCTTCCAATGTAGACAGAAGCAAAATAGAAACCATTTTCAAATAAAATAAATTAAATGCTATTTTAGCCAACAACGACAAATAACAAACAAATTACAACAGCCAGATTGAACAGATTTTGACAGTTAAATAAATTATTTTATCTACTTTGATTTAATAATATGTTCATTATGATACCGAAAACAGTTTAATAATGGAGGCTATTATTAAACTGTTTTTGGTAATAAAATCCTCTATTATTAAACTGTTTTTGGTAACTTTTTGGTTTTTAGATTGGTGACATTTGCTTTCATTTTGGTAATAAAACGACAAATGT
>JABXWE010040514.1:0-12378 GCA_014611495.1 Limonius californicus | reverse complement strand
CCAGGCTGTCGAAAACGTTTTGGAGGGACGAATGGGATACCTTAAAGCATCCAACAAATATGAGGTTCCTCGCACTACCCTAGAAGCAAGGGTTAAAAAGGTGAAGGGAGGTGTACTTCCTCGACAACTGTCCTCGAGAAAAGGTTTAGAACGTTATAAAGTAGTTTTCTATGCAGAACAAGAATCTGAAACGGCACAACATATGTTAGATATGGAGGCCTGTCTCTTTGGTTTTTCATTAAGCGACCTACAAAGTTTAGCTTTTTGAACTTGCAACACCTAACGGATTATCACATCAGTTTAATGAAAACAGGAAAAAAGCCGGAAAAGCTTGGTTGTACGGTTTTCTAAAACGAAATGCAATGATTGCACTGCGAACAACAGAACACACCTCACTTGCTAGAGCTATGGGTTTTAATAGGACTGCCTTTGAAAAATTTTTCGTTGCTTTACGAAACATATGAAAAGTACAAGCTAACTCCTGACCGCATTTATAATGTGGATGAGACCGGTATAATGACTGTTCCAAAAAAGCGTTCGCAATGTTCAGCATTACGTGGAAAGGGACAAGTTGGCAATATATCTTCAGTCGAACGGGGGATCCTTGGCACACTGGAAATTTGCATGAGCGCTACAGGACTGTTCATGCCACCAATGTTCGTTTTTCCCCCAGTAAGGGCAAAACCTGAGCTTCTGGATAATGCACCGCCCGGCAGTACAGCTGCTTACCATTCTTCTGGATGGATGCAGAAGGAGATCTTTGTAAGTTGGTTCGAGAACTTTATTCAATTTTCCAGACCGTCCAAGGAGAACCATGTTCTTTTGCTCTTAGATGGTCACGCAACGCACACTAAAAGCCTAGCACTAATTGAAAAGGCCAGAGAAAATAATGTTATATTGCTATGTTTTCCTCCACATACTACCCACTGCTTGCAGCCGCTGGACGTGAGCTTCATGGCGCCATTGAGCACATATCGCTCATTTGCGAGAAGAGCGACACAACTCAAAAATCTCCATTTTCGGGGTTTTTGTTAAAAAAGGACCTTAATAATTTATATTTTCATCAGAAAGAACGACACAAGTGCAGTTCCCTAAACTAATCCTAGGGGGCGCAAGTGTCGTTCTACCATTAACTAGTAGTCACATTTATATTTTTGGAAATAGTGTCACATCTCAGTTTAGTACCGTATGCTTAGGTGTATACTTCGACGGTTTTTTAGGAAGAACGTCATATTTCGCGTTGTAACAAGTGTGTTCATTTTAACTTTTCAAGAAGAGTGGCATATTTAGGATTGTGACAGTGTAGAAGATAAGGTAGCAAGTATGTGTTTTTCTTTTTTATCTTTTCAATGTATTATTTTGTTTTATGACGGTATTTATGATTATCGGACAACAACAATGTATTATTATTTTTAGTTGTGTCGATATTCCTGATTAACAATCGTAAAATACGTAAGATTTACGATTTCACTGTTAATTGCTGAAAATGTCAGAGCGTGCCCGTTTATTGCTAAAACTTGGAAAAAAGAAGTATGAGGAGGAAAACCAAGAATCAGATAGCAGAAGACGAACAATTTGGGAACCGATAAGCTTTTCTGAACATGAAGTGGCTGAGCAAAGTAAGACTTGCGAACAAGTAGAGAATGAAAACGAAGGAAATTTGCCAACATTATTGACTGGAGCAACAAAAGAACAGGATTCAGTTATTCATAATGTTGAGAACGAATCTGTATCTGAATCTTTCGATGAAGGTGAAGAAAAATATTATGTTAAATTTCAGTAAATCGTTTAATAATTGTTTGTTTTATAGATTCTGATGATTCCATTAAGGATCCTAATTTTTCATCTTCTAGTAATGTATCTCGCGACCAATCATCAGATTCTAGTGCCGAATCACCAATTGAAAATGATCTTCAAACTAAAAATTTACCAGCAAACGAAGAACATTCCAGTCAAGTCAGAAAGGGTAAGAAAAGAAGAAGAGATGAGAGTAAGTGGCAGAAGAATCTTTCCAAGACGCTCAGAAATAATGGATTAGAATATAAATCAAACACTAAAAAAAAAACATTGGTTAGAGCACGAACAATTAAACCACCTTGTTCAGAAAAATGCAAGTTAAGGTGTTCAACAAAAATTAAAGAAGAGGATAGACAGAAAATTTTTAATGACTATTGGGGAATGGCAAACCTGCAGCGCCAAAGAGATTTCATTTCCTCATGTATGAGTGGCATCACGCCCAGATATCGGTATGTTAGAGAAGGAAGCCATAGACGGCAAAATAATGCTTTCCATTTTGATATAAATGAACAGCGAATTCGAGTATGCAAAGTTTTTTTCAAAAATACGTTGGATATTAACGATCGGCCAATTCGTACTGTAATTGAAAAAAAAAACGTTATTTACTAAAAACATAATTACAGAAGAGAAAAGAGGAAAGCACAAGAAACATAAATGTGTTGATGATGCTATTAAAGAAGGGGTTCGAGATCATATCCGTTCTATACCAGCGATAGAAAGTCACTACACTCGGGCTCATACTACCAGAAAATTTATAGATGGTTCAAAATCAATAGCCGACATTCATCGGGACTATGTTAAAAATTGCGAAGAGAAAAATTTACCACATGCAAACTACATTATGTTTAACAGAATTTTTAACGAGGACTTCAATATTTCATTTTTTACACCCAAGAAGGACCAGTGCGGGCTCTGTGTTTCATACGCCAACGCTGAAGGACAAGACAAGGAAGCTATCGCTAATAAATACGAACAACATTTAGTGGATAAAAATTTGGCTCGTGATGAAAAGAATGCTGATAAAGAGAAAGTAGGAAATAATGTCATTGTTGCTTGCTACGATTTGCAGGCAGTCCTCCAATGCCCAAAGGGTGAAGTATCAGTATTCTATTATAAATCTAAGTTGAATGTTTTGAATTTAACAGTTTACGAATTAAAAACCAATAACGTAGAATGCTTTGTATGGCACGAAGGGGAGGGAGGTCGTGGCTCCAATGAAATAGGATCGTGTCTGCTTGAATACTTAAAAAGAAAATCCAAGGATACTGAAGAAGAGTTGGAGTTCATTTTTTATTCCGACAATTGCGGCGGACAACAAAAAAATAGGTTCGTGTTTAACTTATATCTATATGCTGTAAGAAGCTTGAAAATAAAAAGCATCACCCATAAGTATTTAATAACTGGCCACACACAGAATGAGGGTGATTCAGCTCATTCTATAATTGAGAGACAGGTAAAACGAACTCTAAAATCTGGTCCCATTTATACAGCCGATCAATATGTAGCTGTAATTAGATCTTCAAAAAAGACAGGAGTACCCTATAAAGTAAATGAATTATGTTTTGACAACTTTGTTGATCTTAAGGATCTTGCAGCACAATTAGGAATTAATTTTGACAAAAATACAAAAAACGAAGATGTTGGTATAAACAAAATCAAAATTTTGAAGGTTGATAAGCAGTACCCTTTTTCTATATTTTATAAAACCTCCTATCTTCAAGAAGAGTATGATGAAATTACTATAAGAAATAAACAGAACACCACCTGTAACTGACATTGTTTTGAAGAAGGCGTATTCAAGGAAACCCAAGATATCAGAGAAGAAGAAGGCAGGTCTATTAGAACTTCTTGCCAAAAACGACATACCAAAGTGCTATTCTGCATTTTACGAAAACTTGTAGAAGGAGTTACCTATCACTGTTATTATTTTCTTAAAAATAAGTGTTTATTTTTTTATGATTAATAATTAAAACTTTGTAAAAATAAAAAGAATTCTTTTCTGTGTTCTATTTCTACATTTTCATAAACCTACAATAACTTTATGTGGTTAAAGCGAAGACGGTGTTTAATTTTTCTCCTGTTTGTGCAAGCATAAACTTGTTAGAAACTTTTTCTGTGTTACACTTTTTTAATTATAATTCCAAAATCAATCATGACTTTTCCAAGAAGAACGTCACAAGTCAAAAGGGAGTTCAAAAATTTGAAAAAAAAAGCTAGTTTTTTGAAAATTTTGTTTCCAGTGTAATATTAAGTGCAGGATGTTCAAAATGCTTAGAATAATTGTTTCTCCACTGTTTTGAGAAGTAAATACCATTTATATCAATATCGATTGTTTCCAAGATTTAAAAATGCGTTTTCTGGCAAAAGACAAATTCTGACTTGTGTCATTCTTCTCGCAAATGAGCGATATTATAGTTCTGAACTTAATAGGTGGATCCAGCAACATCCAGGCCGACCTGTTACTATCTCACAGATTGGAAACTATTAGGTGATGCGTTCATGAAGGCTGCTAGCATCCAAACCGCTGTTATTGGCTTGCGTAAAACAGGAATTTGTCCATTAAATCCAGATGTCTTTCCAGAATGGATGTTTGAGCCAGCAGAAACAACAAATCGGGCTCTGGAAGACAGTCTTGAAACTACAAACATGGAAAATATTGATCCTTTCATTGCACATCCAGTTACTTCACCACCAAGACTTGGAAAAGAAGTAATTCATGAAACGCCACTTAGAACTTCATACCAAGAAGCCGGCCCCATTTCTTCTACACAGTTTTATGCAATTGCGACTCCTTCATGCTCGTCGTCCGACACTTTACACAATAAGGTAACAAGTAAGAAGACGAATTTTATAGTTTCACCTGAGTAAGTTGTTCCAATCCCCCACGTCCATAGGAAAATGAACCCTAATGATAAGGGGCGAGGTAAAACTGCTATTCTAACATCATCGCTTTATAAAAATGATCTAGAAGAGTCTTGTAATCGAAAGTGTAGCAGAAAGCCAACTTGACTTGAACCGAAGAAACAAGAAAGCAAAAGAGAAAGTCGCTAAACAATAAAGAGCAAAAAAGTCAAAAGCAAAGGAACCAATCAGAAAGGAAGATAGTAGTTCAAATGAAGAAGACAAAACAGAAGACGTAGTCTGCATCTACTGCAATGATCAATATTCTAATTGTAAATCAGAAGATGAATTGATTAAGTGTTACTACATGTTACTAGACTCAAACAACAACGACAGGGACTATTATAAAGCTATGAATGGGGAAATTTTTCAAAATGCGTTGGTTAATCAGCTGATTCCTGCTTTGGACAAGTTGCAAGGAAAATTTGTCGTGGTTATGGACAACGCACCTTATCATTCAGTGCAGTTTGATAAGCCGCTTACATTGTCTTGCAAAAAAGGTATATTGCACGAATGGTTGGTTAACCACCACAATGTCAAAATTCAGGGCAAAATTACTAAAAAAAAACTTTGGGAGTTAATTAAACCTTTTACAGCAGAAGGAAATAAAAGATACGTAACTGACCAAATTTTGTAAAAGCGCAACTATGAGGTTCTTCGATTGCCTCCATACTATTGTCAATACAACCCAATTGAAATGGCGTGGGGGTATTGTAAGACCTATTACAATAAGCACATAAATTCGCAGCCAAAATCGAAAGACAAGGTTGCAAATTTATGGCATGAGGCTCTTTCAAAATGTACCCCCGACATGTGGCAAAATTTCTGTGAGCATTGTGAAAAACTTATTTCGGAAGACTGGACAAAACATATGGGAAATCTATGGTTTGAAAATATTCCTCCTTTCATTATTTCAGTTGGGGAATCTGATTCATAGTCGGAGGGTGCCGATGATTGAGATACTTCTAGTGATAGCATCAAGGTGGAATAGGGTAGGGGATATTCTTTGTGGCATGTAAATTGTGAATGAGTGTTTTACAGTATTTATCTCACCCGAGAAAAACACTGACATAAGTAGAATACGAACTTGGGTCTCTTAGCACCAGAGACAAACAGTCAACCACTGGACTACCATAATATCATTTTAAAACATGAGCGGCATGGACGTTAATTCTTCTTAATTTGCTGCAAGACCTAAATATAGGACAACAGAGAATGGCGTGGAATATGCTCTGTATACATACGATTTGAGTTCAGAATTCTCGTGTAAAAAGAAAAGCAACATGTATTTGAAATGTGTTACGACAACATTTAAATTATGGTTATTATTTTATTTATAATAAAATCATTATTATATCTAAGTATTATAAACCAATATTGAGCAGAAATAGGCGGACGTTAAATGAACAAACAAGCTCCACTGGCAACACTACCTGCTTTCAAAAAACATAACCTCCATCAAGAAAAACTAGCATAACCCAACTTCATTAATTGACAAATTTCATTGATACCACACATTCCGCCAGATTTCCACAGCCTACTACGTGTCAAATCAATCCTGAATAGATTATACGATGATATATTAAAAAGGAAAAGTAATTTACGATGGAATGCGATCATTCTTCCTCGATCTTCCGTAGTTTTTGTTTAACCTAATTAATCATCCGCTGGATAATGTTTATGTCAATTTTCTTGTAGCATTTCTTTATTTTGGAATGAGTTGTTCCCATGAATGGGTTTGCCATCCATCCTGGTAAACCATTTAATCCTATTTTCGTAACAGCCGTCGAGTTGATGGAGTACGGCAATACTCAATTCATGATTGTTTTGAATAGTTGCGCCAGGAATTCCCAAAACTTGCGTTGCTTTGTAACACTATTCGTTCTTCTTGAATAAGCGCGTTAATGTTTTTCGTGAGACTGAATCCATTTCACCCAACGAAGGCAGCGGTCATCCTCCGAGAAGAACGCAGAAGTAATTGAAAAGGTAAAAGAGAATGGAAGATACTTGTCGAATCTCTGCATGCCATTTGTCTCAACAAGTTCAGTTGTCAGTTAGCATCTGCCTCAAAATATTGAAGAAACATATCCTCTTAAATCCCTACCGCTTGAAGTCTATATAACAATTACATGAAGCTGATTATACTCAGCGTGTCGAATATTGTAAGTGGTTCCTAAATATCCTCAATGACGACTTATTGAAGGAAAATTTTTCCACGGACGAGGCTTGTTTTTATTTAAATGGATATATTCATTCTCAAAGCATGCGTTTATGAAGTTCGGGGAAGCCTAACTTTATGGCAAAATCCTCAAAAAATAGGAGTGTGGGCAGCCATTTCAAGGCGTAGAATAGTTGAACCATACTGTTTTGAAGGTAGAAGTAAGACAGAAGAGTTTATTTGTTGAAAAATCAACAAATATTTTATGCCTGCACTTTGATTGCAGAAAAGTATCAAGAAGAGATTTTGCGGCCCTTTTTCGAAGAGCTTCATGACGATCAACTCAGAGTTGTTTTTTTTTCAACAAGACGGGGCCATATATGATACTATAATTTTTCGACAGATGGATTATTAGTCGAAACACACCAGTAGCTTATCCTGCCAGATCCTACGACCTAACGCCATGTGGTTTCTTTCTGCGGCCCTATTTGAAGAACAACCTTCCTGACCTGAATGAATTGCAACACAGAGTATTGGAAAATATTAATGCAATAACCATCGGTATATGTTAATAAAATGTCAGCAATGGGGTTGTGCTAAGTGTTCGAGTCTGGGTGAAGGCGTTGAACATTTCGATTATTTGTTACAAATTCTTTGTTTAATGCAATTAAGTTCATATCATTCGATGGAAATTTATTGTTTATTAAAGCTGTTTCTTAAATATCTGCATTTGAATGCTTTCTTATCAAATCTGTTTATAAAAGTAGGCTTAGGTACGTCTTGTGATATGTTCACAATGAACTTTTCACCGCCGACTTTGAGGTCAAATTGAAAAAGTCACAAAGAAACACTTAAATATGATTGAAATTAGTAATAATATTGTTTTCACTTATTGATCATAATGCTTTTCAACGACGTGTCTTAGAATAGTTATGCATTATAACAATATACAATTTTTAAATTGTAAAATATTTTTAAATATCTAAGGCAGCTGTAAACATTAAAGATGTCTTAAATATATTTTTTACACACACAATCGCTTCTGAAGTATTTTAAAATCAATTTATACTTTTATTTCGGTCAAAATCCTGCACTCAATTTTTAAAAACCTCCTTTATTTACTGGAGTGCTTAATAATGACCGAGAATTGTTTTACGTGCAATTACATCGTTTGTGATAACCAGCACCCGCGTTCTGTGCTGAAGCAATCTAATTTTTGATATAGTGGCTTTACCTAACGTTGTAGACAAAACCATTAGGGAGTTACCGAAAGTAATTACTGTAATAGCGTATAGGAGCTACACCTACCAGCGAGCAGAATGGAAATTGTGTGGCAAAACGGGGTGTGATCTTCTGTAATTCAAGCAATAAGGTAAATCCTGCTTTATGTGCTCATCTGCTTTATCCATACAGCGGTTTGAGAAGCTCAACTCCATTAGGTAACGTTTTTCCTTCTATAAATAGCTGGTGAAGAGCGAAGTGTGAGAACTTCTAATCAAAAGCAGTTCAGTGGAAATTCTCGTTGGAAGCATGAATGAAAGACTTTATTGAACAAATTCTTTGATGAAGCAGAACGATGGAGATGGGAACAATGGAAAGTTTAAAGGAGTGTTTGTGCTATATATTTCAGAATACCAGGTGTAATCGGAACCTGTTTCACCCTCATGTTTCCCCTATTTATTAAGATATACTAAAATTTAGTATGAGTAAACTCGATTATTTGATGGGAGTAACAATATTGTGTCACACTGCATTATAACATAATTTCAGAAGTAACGACCATAACTTTCTTATTTTTAATATAGAATAGAGGATATTTTAAGGTCTATTTAGACAAGAGGTAGTAGGATCAAATGGAGAAGTTTCAGTCTAATATCATAGGAACCAAAACCAAGTATTTGCCATATATGCGTGATTTTCTGTATGTTTTTATTGATCGCCAAAAATATACAAGCTCCCGACTTAATTTCCTTGGACGTTTGCATTTCGTGTTATTTAAAAGGTTTAGTACTTGCACCATCTGTAAATAATCCTACCGAAATTTAACAGCATATTGAACGAGCTGTCAAACAATTCGGGCAAACTAGGCAATTTTTTACTTACTTTTTGAGAATACGTAGCGCATTTACCAACAACAAAGGTTTCCGATAATCTTTTTTAGATATTTATTTGTTAATTAATTTTAAATAAAGCAGTTCATTGTTTGTTCTTGGCGTTAAATATTGATAAAACTGGAAACAGAAAATCGTCATATCTTGCAGAAGATTGGGTCGGGGAGCTCTCTCTATTGATTACGATTTTCGACATGCTTTTAATCGAATTATAATGTTGGTATGATTTTCCGGTGTTGGAATTTAAACATTTGGTAGATGCATTTAATTGCTTTAATTCATAATTAGCACATCGTAGGCAATCTTTCGGCTATCCCGTTCCGGCGGGCTTGCCGCGCGGAAAAGAGTCTTAGCTAGCAAAATGTCGGGAGCGTGGATACGTGCTGTGCTCGATTAAATTAAGGTGGGGTCTATATTGTTCCTGTAATTTATCGTTGTGTCGTATTGTTGTAATAAAACTCGACAAAGTCGTATTAAATATATACAGGAGTGAATAATTTTCTGAAGAATACCCTGTGGTGTCTCTTATCGTTTGATACGGGTAAAATTAATCACGTTACCCAGTTGAATATTCCCTTGAAGATCTATCATTCCAGCAATAACGGAGTGCTGCAAATTATCGTTTTTGGCGTTTAGAACTCCTAGTTTCCTTGGAATTGGGCAATCTCATGCAAAATTATGCAATCTGAGGCCACCAACAAGCGTCAAACTAGCTGTGTTTTCCTGTCGTCCTTTCTTCATGGGGGCGTTCGAGGGAAAGCCTTTCGGCTTTGTATAGCTTAACGCAGAATTAAGGTAAAAAATGCATATGTGGTTACAAAGTGGTTCGGTTTGTAAGACGCAGAAGTAGTTGTATTATCAACAAATATAGCAAGTTTCTGTGCCAATTGTTTACCAGTTTTAATAATTAATTGTATTTGTATTGTGAAATCAGCTGATGTTGGCTACCCAGCTTTTTTCTTTTTTTTTTGTCTTTTAAACATAGTTTTTCTATTTCGGTTTTATAAAGCCGTTCTAAGCGCACTGTTTTAGCTTAAAAACAGTACGTTAAGGAGGCCTATAATCGTACTGTTTTTAGTTTGTTTTTTTACAATGTTGGTAGTTCGATTTGTATAAAAATACATCTTTTAGTAATAATTAGTACTACTCTCAACTATAATTGCAATATTTGTTTTGTAATATTATTACAACACTCTATAACATTATGATTTCACACAATATAGAAATTCCAGACAACAGTTTAGTATTCATAGTTTTGACAAAGATTTCTTTCAAACTAAATCCAAGGATTTTATCCGATAACTTCGTTCTTTTCCTCTTTAGTGTCTTTTCATTGTATACTTTGTATCATCAACAACCTCCCTACATTTTTACGGACCCTCTTCACATCCCTAGTGACTATTCATGTGCTTCGAGTCCATTTGCACGTTTCTCTAAAATCGTTTATTCCTTTGGTTAGATTTCTTAGTATCGAAGGCATTCGACAGATTGTTAAAACAGATATTCAAGATGGTTTTTTTTTTTCTATTATCTGCGTTCTCTACGATTTCACGCTTTGAGTTAATTTGTGAATTGTTCAGATCTTCTCCTGCAGTTCGTCGCTCTTTTTGTACAGAATTTTCTCGTAGACTTTGCTCGATATGTTTAGTGTGGACAACCCCGAACAGTTTTCGCAGCAGTTATTACCACTTTTCTTGTGTAACTGTAAAATTATTACTACTTTCTAATCATTTGAGATCTTCTTATATTTCCACGTCAAAGTAATTACCTTTCGTAATAGCTGCGTCCCTGCATGCATTTCAACGGTATTGATTTGGTGTTACCGCGTCCTAGTATCCTATCTAATTTTTACCGCTGCTTCTATGTTATTTTTGTGACATATTATATGGCTGCATTTTGGAGTTTTATAAAAAAATGGTTTCAGTTAATCCCTCTCTCCTCAGTGAAACCTTCCAAGACCTCAATTTTCAAAGTATAAAAAATAGTAATAGAAGTATTTGCAAACTACCAAGATTACAGGGAAATAGTTACAGTACTGAAAATTGAACTAAAAGCAAAAATGAAATAAATTCTTATGTATTTTAATTTTGCATTTTGGTAGATATTTTTATCCGTTCGTTCTTTCAATTAGCAGTTATTGATACGGTTTATTTAATTAAATAAAAATTTGTGGGAGTTAGAGAACTTATATCTCTACTATGTTTTATAACAGCTTCGCGATATTTTAGTAGCAGGACACTGGCAATGGTATAGGTGTAATCAAAGAATTTCTTGTCCATTGTTTTCCAATATATTGAGTATTATCTAATTTTTATTGCGTTGATGGCTAAAAGAAGTTCAATTACTGCTCCATTCCACATTATAATATATAGAGTTAATCAAATGTATGGAACCATCCATACGTCTCGGTAACCATTTGCTAGATTTTTCTGAATTTTCGTACAGGGTGACTTCAAAATATGGTGGATTCGAAAATGTTATCGCCAATGTTGCCACGCTTTCAGTTTTTTTCAAAATTCCTGTCAACTTCATTATTTCAAATGAAACACCCTATATCATTTTTATAACATTCGATAGATACTTTTTCAACGAGTTCATTGATATACATACCATGTGATATTTTTATTTTCAATAATAACAGAGATATTGTTACGAACCCAATATCCAAAATTCTAAATTAAATTATTATTGCTTCATAGCTGTTGTTGTTGATTTCAATTAGTTGCATACACATTTATGTTGCAAGTAGTGACGTCATTTTACTCAGAGAATTCGAAGTACATTAGACAATGTGGAATAAGTAATACGCTTGATAAGGGAAATTAAGTAATAACCAGGTCATCGCTTATGAGTGCAAAAGAGAATTTATAAAAGGACACTTAGGATTGAATGAGCCAATAGTAATGGTGGAGAGTAGAGAGTGAATAGTAAATAGTAGAGAGTAGAGAGTGTATATAGTTGACAGTTGGCTTTGTTCCGAAGATAACAAACCTAGCAATGGCGCTGTACCTATTTGTATTTTTGTAAGTAGTTTAGTATAATGTTTTAGGATAGGTTGTAATAGTCTTGTAGAACTAAGTAATTAATAAATCCAGTCATTTTATATAAGGGTAGTTGTTTCACTGGTGATCCCAGCGATATGGACAAAGGGCTTCTTATCGGTTACAACCGTAGGCGTAACAATATCTAAAAAACGAACAAAGTATTCCTGAATTATTAAAGCTGATTAGAACAAGAATGCTGATTAGAAATGTTAATATCTTAATTATTAGAATATTTTGATGCATTGTCAATACTTTTTTTGACTCAATCAAGTCTAAATTATAGTTTCCTTGATCGTATTGTGAAACAACAAAACGTTTTCGATAATAATAAGTATGTAACTTTCGGAAAGAGATCGTCTTGAGATAT
>JABXWE010040513.1:0-10758 GCA_014611495.1 Limonius californicus | reverse complement strand
CCCCCCCCCCCTGGTGTAGAGAGGGACGCGTGTTCTGGAACATTCCGCGACACGGCAGCGGCAGATGTTTATTGTTGGAGCTACTCTTATCTCAAAATGTTGAACTTTTGTGTAATTGGTAATTAAACATCAAATATTCACTTTTCGCCATTTTGACCCGTTACACCTTAACTATCCATCTATTAACAAAACTTTCGTCAAAGAATCTGCATTAACAGCGGTGGAACTCCGTCCTGCTCATATCACAAGCCATTATAGTTCAGTCAACGAAGGGCAAAAAAGGTCCTCACATAAAAATAATTCCAACAGTTTTGAAACGTGTCACACTTACGTAGAGGTGTCTAGTGATGAATTATACAAAAGTCCTGATGAATCGGATTTGAGCTCTAGCGGCAATCACTTGAAACATGTCATTTTTTTCGTTTTTATGTTTTTATCTTGGAAACTGTTTGTCCTAGCGAAAATACATTCATATACAAAAATAAAACTTATAACATTTGCGACAAAATTAAAGTTATGATTTTTTTCGTGTCTGTAATAGTTACAGAGTTATTTGGTAGATTTATCGAACCGAGAACTAAAGGTGTAGTGTGAGTGCTTGAGGTTTGAAGGGAGAGGGCATGGCCGTGGGACCCCTCGCCAACCTTGACAAACACAATAGCCCGACCAATCGTCCCCTCCTTTGTCGCGCCCTTCCCTTATTCCACATTCTCTTTCATCAGAATCCTGTTTTTTACAGTGAACAGCATGAAGATGTTGGGGAGGCACGCAAAGTTAGAGACACTGCAGATATTGCTAAGCTCTCAAGTTGGTTTCAGAATCATCGTCCGTTTCCTGTGATAAATGAAGTAAGTAATGTCAGTAGCGAGCGGAGTGGTAGGTGATGATAAAGTCACTTACTGCAATGTTTATTTAGGAGGAATGCAAGCAATAAACAAAATAGTGGGACACCGTTTCTCAGACGTCAAATGGTCACTTTGACAAGTATATCGAATTCTGTTAAAGTTCGAGGTGAAGTTGTAGTGATCGACCCTATGATGATATTCCAAAGGATAATCATCAGCAAGCAGACCGATAAAGATCTAAAGACATACATGAAGTATGAGTTGGTTCCCTTTCCATTATCGTTGTTTGACGAAAATTACACTACTACAGTAATTTACTTCCGCGACTTCGATACATTTGTGGATGGTGGCTTTTTGCTGCACAAGTTATTATGGCCCAAAGATTCAAACATTTCAACAATTTTCCAGTGCCATATCAAGTACCTTCTCAAGCATTACTTGGATAAAACGTTTACTGTGGTATTTCACGGTTACTTCTCCACCATGGGCGGTACTAAGAGCCGAAGCCGAAGTTACTAGTAAGACGGTGGACATACATTTTGATGAGGGAACAATGCTCACCGTCAAACAAGTGGATTTTCTTTCCAGCGAGAGGAATAAGTCAAGGCTTATTTCCTTTCTTTCAGTAGTTCTTGGAAGCTAGAGAATAGCAGTTAGAGAAGCATCTGACCACGTTGATACATTAATTATTAGAACTGCTATAGGAAAATCCCAACGTTACAGTAATCAGAGAAGATGTTGATCTCATGGTTCTACTTACGGCTTTAACCTCGCCCGAACGACAAATACTGTTAATCATGCCGAGTCATGGCAACGTTGAAAGAAAAGTTTATTCAAGCAAGGATTTGCAAAGCGAGGGGCTAACAAACAGCATTCTCTTCTTGCATGCATTTAGTGGAGGTGACACCACTTCGGCATCACACCGGAAAAGTAAATTCAAGTCTGTCAATTTGTTCAGGATGCATGCTGCAGAGTTGCAAGGTATTGCTGATGTTTTCAACAGTCCAACCTCTTCTCATGAGGCTGTAGCAGATGCAGGGAACGGAATGTTACTAAAATAGTACGGAGCACCTGATACATACATCCCTCAACTTGTATCGGTATCACTTGTTTACGCAAGCAGTGTCTAATGTCAAATCGGACATTGCTGCACTACCGTCAACGGAAGGAGCAGCCAAACAACATTCCTATCGAGTATACCACCAAGTACAATTTTGGATGGCAAGCCAATTATCACCTAAAAGCTAGGGGTGGACGCAGGAAAATAATCGGCTCATTCCCGTCACAACCAAAGACCTGTTCGCACCTAACGAAATCCTAAATCACATTTTTTGTAAATGCAAAACTGGATGTGGACTCAGGTGTGGGTGTAGAAAAGCTGCACTACGGTGTACGAACATCTGCCATTCTTGCCATGGCGAATGCTTGAATGCCACACATATCATAAGTAATGAGGAAGAAGACCAAGAAGATTTGGATTTACTGCTTCCAGATGAAGCCTTCCCAGAGTCACTATCTTAACAACCTGTCACGTCCATCACTTCACCGGAAGAAGCAGGGTCCTCATCAACCAAAAAATCTAGATTCGAGTGAAATATCTAGCAAAAACTTGTTTTGCTACTTTTACTATTTTCATAATTTTTAATTTTACTTTTTGTTTAAGTATTTCATTTCAAAGCTGCAAAAGCAAAAGCAAAATTGTATTATCGATTATGCTGTAACTTCTTTTTAGACTCCAAAAATACTTCTGAAGTAGGGGTTGCGTGGGGGTGGTTGTGGGGTGGAGGTGGACACACACGGACGGACACGGCATTATCTATAGGCTGCTGTTCAAGTGAATGCTTAAAAACGTTTCAGATTATAGCCTTTGCATGAAAACCAGCGCTAGATTGACAGTCGAAAAGGAAGCCCTATTTTCAGCGCCAAATAACTGTATACCTGTTACAGATACGAAAGAGGATCCATTTTGTAGCAAATTTTATAAGCTTTTCTTTGTTATATGACTATATGTTTGCTAAGATCAACAGTTTCTGAGATAAGAACGAAAAAAGTGACATGTTTCACGTAACTGCCGTTAGAGCTCACCTCACTAGACGCCTCTAAGTAAGTGTGCCAAGTTTCAAAACAGTTGGAATTATTTTTAAGTGAAAACCTATTTTGACTGGACTATTTTTGGGAAATCATAATCGTCTTCAATGGAGTTGTTTGTTTATTTGTTTATAACGACACGGGTAGAGCTGGACCTAATTTTTACTAGCGAATGTCAATTTGTTGACTTAAAGATAAGGTGCAAGTGTTAGGGCCGTTGCGGGTAGGCGATCAAGAACGTATTCAGGAAAATTTCGCTTGCAGTGGGAATTAATTTCTTTTTATAAAAATTATAAATAGTATGTCTTGCGGTTTTCCTGATTCCTACATGAATCCTAGAAAATTTCTGAGTTGTTCTTTTCTTGCGGTGTGTAACACGCCCTTTGTTTATAACTGTTCTCACTGTACTGTAGGGCACTTGTGTCGATTCTGCAACACGTTTCATAATGCCATACTGGCTGCCCGAGTTCGGATTTAAGTTTTTATAAATATTTAAAATTATTTGCTGCGCTTCAACGGGAACATGCTGGCGTGTTGCACTTAAATTTATATTTTCACTTTCACTACTACTATTTGCAACATTTATGTCTTCGTCGATATCACTGCTTGCAATTTCCATAGTTTGATTATTATCATCGTTTTCGAAAGGTCTCCAGAAAGCCATGATGTAACTGCGACTGGTCAAAATTACGATTGAATTTACCCAGAACAATAACTAAATTAACATAGTTTCGAACAGAAATGATTCATATTACAAAATAAATTTAACATGATTACTTACATCGTTAGTGGACAACAGCACTCATTATAACGTTAAGATATTTAACAATATTCAGGAAATAGATGGTCGGTCATCCGGTAATTTAAATTTAATCTTACATAGATACTTTTATTATAACATTTTATAATGTATATTATAATTGCACCCAGCTTCAATAAAAAGTTGCATCACCGGATTTGACTGTCATTGCCAACAAAGTTAATTGCGACCCTGACCACAGGCTAACAAGCACCAATTCAGAGATTACATGCTACCTGCTGACTGGTAATCGTATTTGAGTATGGATTTAAACATTCACCGTTAAAAGTTTGGTCCTACTTTACCAACCAGTGGGAAAGCAGATCGGGGAGTGATCGTGATGGTGACAGTCCTGACTGCCACCGTAGTTATTACTATTAGATTATGTTGTCAAACTTGTTGGATAGTCTAATGCTAATGATTTTTGTGAATAGGTTGTATGGGCGTGGAAGGAGACTTATTGGTCGATAGTTTTCGATATTTAATTTATCGCTCTTTTATGTAGCAGGATGACTTGTGTGTTGTTCCAGCTGTTGGGAATTTTTCCATTTTAAAGGCATTTATTCAAAAGAACATTCATAGCTTCTAGGGTTACTGCTCCTCCTAATTGCAACATTTCTCGAGTGATACCATCTTCACCAGGAGCGCGACCGCTTTTTTATTTGGCAAAGGGCAAGTTTAATTTCCTCGTTTGTAATTTCGGGTATGTCTACTGACCCGACATTTGTAACGTAAATAGGATGCAGGTCAATTGGTCTTGAATTTACTGAAGAATATAGATGTTCGTAAAAGTTTTCACCTATGTCTATGAGTCTTATATTTTTTCTGTTTTGTTTGTCTAATTCGGTGTATTCAGGTGTGCCTCTTTTCATATTTCTTCGTTCTTCCATTAAACCTCTAGTTTGAGGTTATATTTTGCAACTTCTTTCTTTCTTAGTGTGAAATATCTTTGTTGTAGCCGTTTTAATGTCTGATCGAATCTTGTTTTCCAACTTGTTTATTCCCATCGTATTCAGTTTGGTTTTCGCCAGAAGTTTTTTGATAAGTTAGTTTTAGTGTTGTCTTAGTTCCATTAGTGTTGGAAATTTCAGGGGGTGTATTAATTTATTTTTCTCAATTTTAGTATTGATAGTAACTTTTGCTCTAATAAGTCTATGGTCGCTTCCTAAATCAAATTTATTTAAGACTGTAACATCTGAGATTATATATTTTTTTATAACTGGTAATGTGGTCAATTTGATTTTTAGTCTTGGAGTCGGGACTTCTCCGGGTCCATCTTCGGTTTATTGATTTTTTAAAGAAGGTGTTTATGCAAAATAATTCTTCGCGTAGGAGATAATTTATCAGAGTTTCTCCTCTTTCATTTATTATGCCGAGACCAAAATTTCCCGTTTGGGATGTCGTCGGTATTGGTATTTCCCACTTTGCCATTGAAATCACCACTAATGATCGAATATTTTGTTTTTTGTGCCTTTCGTTCTGCTGTTATATCTTCATATAGTTGTTCGATTTCGATGTCTGCTGAAGTACTAGTGGAGGCATACACTTGGATAACGTGGAGACTCTATGTTTTAGATATCTGCAAGACTACATAGACGACTCTAGGTGATATGGAGTTTATTTTTACGACTCGATCTTTGATTCTTTTATTTACTAGTATGCCTACGCCACCCAGGTGTGTGTTTGTTTCTTTGTTGTTTAAATATAAGAGGTGTCTGGATTTAAGTGTGACGCTTGTTTGTTGTTCTAGTCGTCTTGTTTCGCTTAAGCCTACTACGTCCCATTTAATGTGTGATAGTTCTTCTAGTCGATAGCTGGATTGCATTGTTTGTATATTAAATGTTGCTACGAACAATGTCGTTTAGGTTGGGGGATTTTGGTGCGAATTTTTGCCCCCCCCCCAGAATCCGTGAGGCAGACCTTAGAGGTGTGGGATTTAGAATTGTAGTTCCTACCCACATGGGGTATTACTCCATTCGTTCTGAAATTCGCCAGTTTGGGTGTGTAATAGCTCTAAACTTCCACGCTGGCTAAACGGGTTGGAAGATGTGAAATTGGATAGGAAAGGATAATTTGGTAATTGGGTGGGATTGAGGGTAAAAGACGTAATTTCTCCGAGGAGGGGGTGTTGGAGAAATTTAGGGCATGCAAGGGCAGGGGCATGGAAAATACATTATACTGATACATCTTTTCGTACTTATTTGCCGGTTGTCTTCTAAATTTCGAAGTACACCCTCTTTCATTTCTACAGATCGAATATGTCGTTTTCGTCCAGTGCCCTCACAACGAGATCTAATTTTGTCTGTTTCACGAAGTCTTATTTCTACTGCCGAAAAAATTTACTTATGAGACTTGCCGATTTGGATACCTGTGATGCTACAGCCGCAGCACTGTTTTTGTGGCTTTCAAAATACACATGAAGCATATTAATATAATCATTGTAACTGTAATTACTATTAGCCATAATTATTGTTAATATGGTTGAAATAAATATTAACAATACGTCGATTGACTGCATTCGGAATTAATTTTATTACGCATTTTATTTCATATCAGGTCTACATTCCGTTGCGTACGTATTCACTCGTTTATCTCAGAAAGTATTGGTTAAATAAAAAAGCTAAAGGTACAAATGATACGAGGCCAGTCCATTAAGTCCATGATAAATGTAACAGATGGCGTCTCAATCACAATTTTCATACAACATTTGGAAAGTACCTACTATCTTTAAATAGGCCATGGAAAAATTTTCAGACAAATCTGTCAGAAGGTTCAGTTTTTACAACATTCGAAAGCAGACAACCTCGTGAATTTTCAAAAAATGGAAACAGTGAATTTCGTGTGTTGATAAAACATTATTTTTTGGTAAAAAAATATTACGCAAACCCAAAAATCGCTTAACAAACATTATGGGGACTCTTCACCATTATTTGGAATGATTCAGAAGTGGTTTGCAGAATTTAGTTGTGGTCATACAAGTACTAATGATGCAGAACTTTCGGGGCGTCCAGTTGAGGTCACCACACCAGAAAGGGTCGATAAAATCCGTGGGATGATATTGGATGATCGGAGAGTTAAAGTGCGTGAGATTGCTGAAGTTGTTGGCATTTCAATCGGGAAAGTATATAACAACTTGGTGAAATATTTGGATATGAAAAAGCCATCCGCGCGTTGGGTGCCGCGTCAATTGATCATAAACGTAATCGAATGACAAAACCAAAGGAATGTTTGGCGATGTTTAATCATAATCGTGCCAAGGTTTTGCGTCAATACGTAACTGTGGAAACATGGGTCCATCACCATACACCGCAGACCAAGGAACAGTCGAAACAGTGGATTTGTCATGGTGAACCGGCTCCAAAGAAGGCCAAGGCGGTTTTATCGGCTAACAAAGTCATGGTGACAGTTTTTTGCGATGTACGCGGTGTAATTCACATGGATTACCTTGAAAAGGAGAAAACGATAAACGGAAAGTATTATGCAGACTTATTGGACCGATTTCACGACCACATTTTGCGAAGAAAAAAGTTATTTTCCAACAAGACAATGCTTGTGTGCATACGTGTGTAGTCGCCATGGCTAAAATCCATGAGTTAGGATACGAATTGCTTCCGCATCCACCATATTCGCCAGATTTGGCCCCCAGCGATTATTTCCTGTTTCCGAATATGATACAATGGCTTGGCGGAAAAAGATTTGGTTCAAACGACGAGGTGATTGCTGCAACAAACGCATATTTTGAAGAGTTGTCAAAGACTTATTTTTTGGAGGGAATTGGGAAATTGGAAAAAAAATAAAATGAGTTTTGGTCAAAAAACAATTGCCTTCTTTCATTTATCATGGAATTAATGAACTGCCCTCGTACATAAATTTAACACTTAAATTAAACTTAGAATTAAGTAAGAATTATACGAACAGAACTGCTAGGATACTATAAACTAGTTGCAATGAGCCAGGCGGCCCTGGGCTAGAGGTCCTCTATGTCTGTGGTAACTTTGAACGCGCAACATACGCATAGGATAGAGGATCGCTACGTCTCGTAAGAGATAAAGCACTCGTAATTAATAAAAAAATGATATGTGATTTGAACCGGTTTTTCCATTTATGGTTCAAAAAATTTTTAAAAATGCGCTGTTATCTTTTAACCACATTCCGATTACTAAGAACGGCTGTTTTATCCACTAACAGTTGGCAAGTGCAGACATTGAAAAGAAAATAAGTTTAAACGTGGATTTCATTTGAATACGTCTCGTGATTGATCATTTTGTATGTGTCGAATTTGTTGAGACTGATTGACGTTTGGCTGTTTGACGTGTATTTTCTGTCTTTAATACTTAAACTTTTGTTAGTGAAGTCCTCTATCATGAATCGCTATACGAACGCCGAGATGACTGACATGCATTTCATTTATGGACTTGCTGATGGCAATTCATTACAAGCTAGGCGGTTGTACATTAAACGATTTCCTGACCGTAATGTTCTTGATACAAAAACCTTCCAAAGTATTCATGAACGTCTTCATAAAACAGGCACAGTGAAACGAAGTGGAGGACCAGGAAGGCCAATAACAGTCTGAACGGTAGAAGTAGAAGAGAATGTGCTGGACATGATAGAGGAAGATCCAGGTACTTCTACTCGAAAAATTGCAAATACTTTGAATGTAAGTAATGGGACTGTTTGGAAAATTCTTAGGGACTATTTGTTGTACCCATACCACATATAACGCGTTCAGGCACTTCTTCCTGTTGATTTTCCTCCACGTATTGCATTCTGTCAATGGCTTTTGCACACATTGGTTCAAATCCCTCAACTACTGACGCTGGTTCTTTTTACCGATGAAGCGAATTTCTCAAGAAATGCAATAAGGAATTTTCACAATAACCATGTGTGGGCTGAGGTACTTGAAGATCGTTTTCAACATCAGTTCTCGTTGAACGCTTGGGTTGGAATTGTGGGTGACTGGCTAACTGGACCGGTATTTCTACCAGGAAGACTTACCGGCGAGGTGTATTGCAACTTTTTGGAACAGACTCTACCCGAGTTTCTGGAGGATGTACCATTGGCAACAAGAAATGCAATGTGGTTTATGCACGATGGTGCACCAGCGCATTTTAGTGTGGTTGCTTGTGAGTTTTTAACAGTAACATATGGAGATCGCTGAATTGGTCGAGGTGGACCTCACTTATGGCCTGCTCGATCGCCGGACTTAAACCGCCTGGATTATTTCCTATGGAGTCATCTAAAGTCATTAGTTTATTCTACTGCAGTGGAAAATGTGGAAGATTTAAGAAATCGAATAAATGCTGGGTGTAACACAATAAGAAACGACCCTGGTGTTTTTGAAAGAGTTCAGCAGTCAATAAGGAGAAGATGGGATTCTTGCATCGTAGCTGGAGGTAGTCATTTTCAACAGTTCTTGTAGATTAAGAAACTTTACATGTAATTTTTGGTAATAAAATGTTGTTATTGTCGAAAAATTTTTTCGCCCTGTATCTTCGAAACAAAGCGGTTTTTCAAAAATCATCAAACGACAAAATATTCTTAGAATAGTCCACGGAATAACCCCTTGATGTTTTGCCGGATGGTTAATAAGCATCCTGTATACGTTCACATAAGCAATCAGCATAATATTTTTTCGGTTCTGTACTTTCAAAACATGTTCCCTACCGAATTCAAAAATATAAGCGATCACAGTACTCCTCCGTAGCAGGAGTAAAAGTAATGAGTTTGATGCAGGTATCTTTATTGATTATTTCAAGGTGTGTTTTGCATTATCGCCAATAATTATTTCCGCAATTTAACAGGCACGTGTGGGGTATGGCTGTTATGCGATTGCGATTAGCAAAACCAGCGATATATCCTTTGTCATTACAGTGCAGTCTGGTAGTATAAATCAATGCAAAGCAACATGTCAAGTGGTACGTACACTACATGTTAGTAATTTTTGTTCTGATTTGCATTTCATAGCTGTGGGCTTGGTCGAACAAGTTTGCTGGGTGTTGATTAACATGACTAATGATTCCATTGTAAGGGCCTAAAGCACAACAAAAGCTCCTTATTTTAGTCGCGACGTTGGACGTTTGTAATAATTTGCAATTTAAAGGATGCCTGACTTTTTCTTTTGTGCGTATCGTGGGATTGTCTACAGTTATGGCTCTAATTAGAGAACCCATTTTGTATTTAAATAACTAATGTTTATTAAAATTCGCAAGATACATTTTGCAAAAGGGTCTTTGTCGGCACTGAACGCTCAAGGAATAATATTTTACCTTAGGCGGACTTTCTCTTCTAAAGTCATAATCACCATCGATTGTGGAAACTACACTTACGTAAATTTTACCTTATTAGTACTATTAAATTCAGCTTACGAAAGTATAGTATATTTTCCCCATAGTCCTCCTTGGATTTTATTAGAAATACTCCCCAAGACTAACTAAAATAAAAAGGCACATTCAGGTGATTTGTAGAATTTTTATATGGGTCTTTTACGCAATAATATCATCAGCAATTTTTTTATGTTCTTAATAAAGACATAAAGACGTTTTATCTTCTGTGTAATTGAATCATATCAGTACAAAAGCAAATTCCTCAGAAAGTAGGAGCTGAATGTGAAAGCAATTTCAATGATAAATTAAAAATGAATGTCAATATCAATAATTATAAAAAGTAAACTTTCGAGTATTTTTAAAATGATTTATCTCTATTTATTGCTTGGCAATGTAAACGATGATGAAAATTTGTTTTTGCAAGTTTTCCGTAATGTTAATGATATCCTAAGTCGAATATGCTCTTTGAATTCTAACTAGTAGGCCGATTGTTTTTGTATACAATTGCATTATACATTGTAAACATACAATATATACTGTACATTACAAACTATACACTCTACGCATTATACTATAAAATATACAATATACGCTATACAATAAATGCTATACAATATACACTATACAATACACGTTACAGAATATACCTACACTAGAAAATAAACAATATACACTATACAACAGACACTATACAATATAC
>JABXWE010040512.1:0-17341 GCA_014611495.1 Limonius californicus | reverse complement strand
TTTTCTTCGAAACTATACGAATTACGGAGTTTTTACAAGAGTCAAAAAATGAAGCTAATGAATGAGTCTTCACCTTAAAAAAAACAGAATCGTATCATCATCCTTAAAAAAATTCTGAACAAATTTATCAGGGGGTGGGGGTGGTTTTAACCCTTCTCCAATTTTCTTTGGGTTTCTTTCGTTACTGAAAGTAGTGGCTTCCTTTGAAGTGACCAGGTGCCAAATTTCATTAAAATTGGTTCACACGTTTCTGAACAGCATAGAAAAATGTGATTTTTTAAGTAAACTTTGAACTCCTCTCACGGGCAAACGGTACATTTTGGTATATGACAAAGTTGGGTCCAATCGACTTCTCTTGACCTCTAGAATACGTGGTAGCTCTATGTCCCAGGAGTTTTGGGACACCCTGTATATTCCTTCCATACCCTTTTTTTATCTTCTATATCTAACACTATCTCATTTCTTATGTTCATTGGCATTCGCTTTTTATAACGTCCTGTCATTTTCTTTATTTCCTCGTGTAAATTTAGTTCATTGTGATTTGCTTGCAATTCTTCAATATGTTTGCATTTTTCCTCTAACCACTTTTCTTTTGCTTCTTTAATTTTTGTTGTTATGTTGCGATCTAATTCTTTATATGCATCTACATCTTTTAGTTGTTTCATTTTTCTTCTTGCATCCATCAAAATCTTATTATTTAATCCGTAATCCATTCGTTTCTTTTTCTCGATTTTCTTGAGGCCTAGAGTATCTTGCCCTACTTTCTTTAAAGATTCTTTAACATTTATCCAAGTTCTTTCAATTTTATCTTCTAATGTTGTTAGTTCTTCATTTTCTTGTAGATGTAATGGCTTTAAATTGTTTATTTCCGTCTCCATTTGTTGAACAAATTTGTCTCTGATATCTGTATGTTTTAGTCTTTCCCAATCAAGGATATTATTCATTTTTGGATTTGTAACCTTCTTAAACGTCATCCTCATCTTAATTACCACAGGGTTGTGGTCCGACCCAATATCAACACCAAGCTAAAAGTTTTTAATACAACAGTGAAACGGCTGCTAATCATGGTGTGTCACAAACGAGATTAGAAGAAAACTACAGACTATATTTTAAGAATCTGGTGGCCTGAAATGATAACAAATGAAGAATTAAAGATTAAAATAAGACAAGACATAAACATACAAATAAAGAGAAGAAAATATGGACCGATAGGCCATGCCTTAATGAAAGATATTAGCGAACACAAGAGAGCAGTGTTGAACTGGAATCCACAGGGGAATAAAAGACAAGGGCGACCGAGAAAATACATGGACAGAACAGTGGAAATACTCTGTAGACACCCCATGTTCCCTTGGGGAATAATGGGAAATAATAATAATCTATTTAAACCACATAACAATTTTTTTTGCAGAAAAAAGGTCATCAAAGTTTGAAACCTAATACTACAATCTTTGGAGAAACAACTAATGAAGAGATGTTGGCTCAAGTATGAGAACTGACTACTTAGCACCAGTTCAATACAAATCAATTTTGTGAGATCCTGGACGTGTTGGATGCAATTTAAAAGGATGCATAAATAAAATAAGTAGTTTGAAAGATTTTCATTCGTTTTTATTACAACTGGCTGTTATGTACAGCATTTCTTTAAATAATTATGATAATATAATAGAAACAGAATTAAACAACAACTTATAATTCTACAACAGAAAGTGCGCTTTTTACGAAATAAACATATACGCTATAATGTACGCATGAAAATCTTAGTGCCCTCACTATATTAACATTTCTTGTAAAATATGCATAGAAAACATCTTGATAACATTCAGGAAACATTTGGCTGTATTCAAACACAAATAAGGCAATAGTAAATAGTTACAAATATATGGAATACAATATTTACAGGAACGACTAATAAATTTAGCAGCATCAGCTTTTTATACATAAACTCTTGTAATTTATACAACTTACAGGTACTACCTATTCTTATCTACATCACCATATGCTTACTTTCTTCGGGGTAAATACAATAGGACTTTTACCCAAGAAAGCAAAATGACTATAAAATATATTCAGTTCGAACACTTAACATCTACAGAGTTGGTGTATTTCTTCCCTAACCTGTTTGGTAAATTCTGCGCGGCTTCTATACAAGAGACAGCGGTAATTTTTATTTAAAAATACAAAGAAGGTGAAGCTTTTTCTATTTTACAGTTAAGACATGAAGGTTAGAGTCTCCTTTGGCGTGAAGTAACAAAAATTGAGCTATATTAAATAAGCGCATGTATACAACCCAAGGCAGATCAAAATTCCTTCACTCTGTATACATCAGTTCACTTGTAATTTGTTTATATTCCTACAGTTCCTCTTCGTTGATAAACCTAACAGATAGGAGGTAAACAACGGCCTCGTACGTGGCCATCATGATTGCAGTGTTGGGAATTTGTCTGACTAGTTGAGTGGCCAAGCCCCTGTACACCCCGCGAATGCCCTCCTCCTTCGCAACCAGCCCCAATGTTTGCCAGAAGCTGTTGTACTTGTTGCCCTCTTCCCGCAGACGGGTCCTGGCGACTTCATGCGGGTACGCGAGACAGGACGCGATCGTTTTCGACACGCCACCGGCTACCATAAATTCTAAAAAGTCTCTATAGTTCTTTGTGTCGTAGACCGGCATGGACCGCGTTCGGTGCTCTATTAGTCGGGCTTTCACAGCTTCGTATATCACGAAGTGGACTATCGTCTCGGAAATACCCATGTAAGATGCCGTTATGCCTTTGTAGAAGCCCTTGATGCCCTACAATTTAAGGAAATCGAGTAGCTTAAGTAGTATCTTTAAAGTTGATGGAAATTAGTGAGGCAGCGCAACTTAAAAGTTAAGTAGTAGGAAAACTAACCAAACTTTTAAAAACATGGTAAAACATGATTCAATGATGTACTGAACTGTTTGCTGAAAAGCTTGAATCAATAATTGAACAAACCTCTACGTTTACAAATGCCGCCAGTAAAATAATGTCATCGTCAAAACTTCCGCCTGCAAATTATCTTTTATGTAAAAAATTCCCTTAGTGGTATGCCCCTCTCTAAAATGGCTAGCCATTAAAAATAGCATTGTAATTTGACTTCAGCTGACGAGATGGCATGAGATAACAATGCGGCCTAATGCGCCCTTCCAAGAAAATTCGTCTACTTGACACCTTGCATTAAATTACAGTAGGAAATAATGCAAAAATGATAACAACAGCAAGATTAGCGATGATCGATTGTTTTTGTAATTTATCAACATCATACTATAATATTTGCTGTGCGAAATTAAATATGATAGATCGCAAAATAATAGCTAGTGATAACAGCAACAAACAATATTATTAACAGTAACTAACAAACAAAACTCACAGGACTAGTAATGTCAAAATAGGACTAAATTTTGAAGCTTATGCTTGTTTAGTCAACACTGCTATACTACGAGATGTGTTCAATTGAAACCCACCTTTGCTTTATAAAAAATGTATTCAACAATTTAATTACAAATAATTACCGCCACAGTTAAGGCACCTATCCCATTGTTTGACTAACCGACGTATACCCTGCTCATAGAATTCTTGTGGCTGCTGATTGAAGAAGTCCTTCACAGCTATCTGTACTTCTGCGTCAAGACTCAAAATGCCGACCTTTTAACGCCTTTTTCAGCGGTCCAAGTATATGGACATCGCAAGGCGATAGATCCGGACTATGGGGCGGATGCTGTAAAACCCTCCATTTCCTTTGTTGAAGAGTTTCTTTCACCACATTAGCAACATGAGGCCTAGCATTGTCATGCAGTAAAATGAACCCACACGTAAGATTTCCTGGAGGTTTCCGTCTTATTGCTTGATGAAGCTTGTTCAAAGTTTCATTGTACAGATTTGCATCGACATTTATTCCAGGTTCCTTAAAATCTATCCACAAGGGTCCCTATTGGCCGAAAAAAAAATATTAACATCACCTTTCCTGCAGAAAGTTGTGCTTTAAACTTTTTCGGTGATGGTGAACTTGAATATTTCCACCGCATCAACGATATCTTACGGAACGGCTCGTAGTAATGGCACCAAATTGTGTCACCAGCAACTATTGACAGAAGAAAGTCATCAACATTTTGCCTATTGTGTGAGGTGTTACGGAGAGAAGCCCATTCGTAAGAATTTTTGTTCATTAGGCAAGAGACGAGGAATCCATTGCAAACAAACTTTGCTGTAACCCAGATTACGAACAATATTATGGACAGATCCTACACTCGCACCACAATTTCTGAAATGTCTCTTCTTGAAATTCGACGATTTTCTCTAATAAGGCCTTCCACACATGCCATATTGTTTTCTGGTAATGCAGTACACCGTGCACCTGGTCGCGGCTCATCCATAGTCCCCTCTTTTCCATGCTTAAATTTTCGGCACCATTTCTTCACAGTTGGGTACGCAGTACATGCATTTCCGTATACTGCTTGCATTTTCGTATGAATCTGCAATGGCTGCACACCCTCAGTGCATAAAAATTGTAAGACTGCACGCTGATCAAACTTGAACGGATTTTCAACAACAAACGCCATTACAAAATCGAAGTTTTAAAAGTCATTATCAATTTCAAATGCCAGAAACTTATTAATGTGTTGTGTACAAACACTACTAACATTAACAAACGTCATTTAAATTATTGTATTTGTTTTCAGTGTTAAGTTGATCAAAGATGGGTTTCAGTTGAACAAGCCTCGTGGTAAATGTTTTCAATGTTTGTTAACTGTTTGTTTACTTTTAGGAAGTAAAATCCGCTTATTTCAACATCCTCAACGCAGAACGAATATCAAAATTTCAAGTTATTAACAGTTAATAAAATCAATAAAATAGCTAGCCGTTAAAAATCCCGTTGGTAAAATATCCCACCATAAATAGGTTCACTACCAAAATTTCCTTTGGTAAAAAATGCAGTAGCTAAATATTTCGCTTAAAGTTATCCCATAAATACCACCAGTAAAAATTTGATTGCGAAAATATCCCACCGTCGACACAAATTCTGGCGGTAAAAAACCACATCTGTAGAAGATTTTTTATCGAATTACTTGGTATCGAAAATACAGTGCTGTAAAAAACTTTGACCATCTAAATCCCATTGGTTACATCCCATTACAAAAAATTCTGCCAGGAAAAATACATTTAAAATCTAAAACATTTCAAAAATTCTGACGGTAGAAAATCCCGTTGCAAAAATATCTCTTTGTAAAAAAATGTAAATGTAAATAATTTGAGTATAAAAATTCCGCCAATAAAAAATCTTGTTGATAAAATATCATTTTCCAAGGTCTAGTCATCAAAAATCGTGTCGCAAGAAACCTGAGAAAATATACATAACCTCATTGGTTGCAATACCATCAGTGAAAAAAGTATTGCTAAAATACATCGCCAAATACAATTTTTGTGGGCGTGATTACAACTAATTTTACAACAAACAAATTTTTAAACTAATAGCTATTATAAGTAGGATTTTACTGGCACGGTTTTGTCTTGCTGGATTATTGATTCCTGCTTTTCAGCATTGGGACGTAATGATGCATACAGTGTGATTGATCTTACAAGACTAATCGGATACCTATTTATTTGTATTTATGTGTCCTACTTTTCTGATATATCAAAAATACATAAAATTTTCTTCCAAAGAATACCAAATAAATTAAGTTGTATAATAAATTCATGCGGCAGCAAATACGCAAAAGTTAACCTCAACAGCACTGAAAAAATATGAATGCCATTAAAAACTAAAATAGCAATTGAAGCGAACTATTAAATAATAAATAGCAAAACAATTGGGGTTACGCGACTTTTGCTCAGTTTGGTATATAAACAAAACGTAAACATAACCTCAAACCATGTGTATTCTATATACCAAATGAAAACTGCACGTGTGATTTTCTCTCCTGTCAACTTTTCTTACTCTGTCCTACTTATTGTCCAGTGACTGCCATACAGTGTGAAAGGTATAAGACAGAGATGTAAACTGTTTGTATACCAAGCTGAGGCATGACGTAAGCATGATATTGAATTTGCTTTATAACCTCGTTAGAGTAACAGTATAACCACAATATATTCGATTCTGTAGCATGCAAAAAATGAAAGCTAATTATTATTAAAAATTACAACAGAAAAATAACCTACCGATTGTGAATAGATCTGCCGGACACATTGCTTAACTGTCATTCGGTTATCCTTATTGAGATCTAGTTGCAGTCTCGTTTTTACAAACCAAATAGGGTTGGTAAGTGTGCAAGCCATAAAGCCTGCGCATGAAGCTGAAAGTATATGTACGATGGGGGTTTCCGTTGGCAGCCATCCATTCCAAAACGATTTCGCTTGGCTATACGTTAAAAAATACACAGCCCTCGAAGGCGCTACACCTACTAAATTGGGGCCCAATCCTAAAACAAACAAAAGCGATGAATTCCAGTTTGCCTCCCATTTACACAGACGGGAATCTCATACCTTTAAAAAGAGCGAGTGGGCCCTCATATTTAATGATGTGTTTAAGACACTGGACAAGGGTCATGCTTTGGGGGGTGGGGGTCGGGGCTCCATAACCTGAAAGAGCCACAACTTGAGGCCTGAAGTGGCTGGAGCTTGTCCATAACCTACGCCTTTGCTCAGCTAAGGTTTGGCAAGTGGTGTAAGAGCTATTAAGTCGGTCCTCGGCAAGTGAGGGTATTCGCGTGTGGAAGCCACTCTGCGAGGACTGTAACCTAGTTTTTACCACTTCTAACGGGCATGTTACGATGGCACCTACTGTGCCAGCCACACTAAAAATAAGAAGGAATGGTGTATAATAAAGTACCCAGAAAATTAAATGTTGTCTTAATTATAGGTTTTAATAATAATAACAATATTTAAATTTATTGCACTACAGTGTTTTATAAATTTTGATTAGATATTGAATTACGTGACTTTTGTTCTATTTAGCGTACAAACAGAGCGGATACATAACCTCAAACCATTTGCATTACATATACAAAACATAAATTGTGCGTGTTTATTAATTCATTTTTTTTTCTTCCCTCTTCAAACTTTGACTATTCAGTGAACGCCAAGGATGTGAGAAGATCAGCCGTATTTGAAAATTAAATAGTTTCTGTTTGTACACCAAGTTAATGTGTGAGAGATCAGCTATGGAGTTTAATAAGATCTATATTATGGATTCCAATTTTGGTATTGTCCCTAGAAAAATTATTTTTGGAACAGTGGTTTGGGTCCATATTCTTTACATAATTCACACTATATCCGGTAATGACAACAACTTAGCTTTTTAAATACAACACCCTGTATATTACAACTACAGTAGGTTTTGAAATAATCTCTGCGATATAAAGTATTGAATTGGTGGTGTATTAAGACCTAGAAATAACTGGAACTTTCAGAGATCACAGTTGGCATGAATTCATAGAAGCTAAAGGCAATTTGATGTAGAACTGTTAAATTTTCAATTCATGTTTCTACCACGTTAGGATAATTAATTTTATACTAATATACTACTATGCTATTTTCGAAATAAAGAAATATAATGAACATGTGAAATTCGTGGACAACGTGGTAAAAATAGTTCTATGTGTTATGCAAATACGTGATTTATGGGAGTTCAAAGTTTTTAATTTTGAATACACTCCAAAATCTTTGTTTTCCGTTGTAGAAATAAAGATCTCTTTTAGAATATTTAATAATTACATTGCATTTAAAAAATTGTTGTTGTTGACACACCTGCGGTTAGTATAAAAATTGACAAACGGCGTCTGATATGTGAATTATGCAGCTAATATCATACTCCATAACATATTTCAAATATGGTAATACGTTTTTTTTTTTAATGCGAAGTGTAATGATAGAGTAGGTCTTGATAAGAATTTCAAATATATTTTACAAGTACACTCTTAACAAACAGATATAAACAGTTTCAAGTTCAGAGAGTCTACTTTAGCCCTTTGAATTGGCTTCGAAGTATTTTGCAGCGATTAAAACAGGAGACTACTCTGGCCATCAAATTATCCACTAAACATTATATTAAAAAACCTTTAATATTCAAGATGAAGATGCAATTAGAAAAACAATGTAATTCTACTGTTTTAAAACATTTGAATGAGAACATTTTGTGGCCATACACCTGACGAATAATACGATCGCATGAAGCCGTACACGAAGCCAATGGAAAACATGCAAATAACGTGTTTTTGAGTCAATATTATTAGAACTTCTTGATTATATTTATAGCTTTCCAATTTATCTAATCTAAACTTTACAAGTTGTGCCCCCGCCTTTGATGCGGGGGAAAAGTAAGACCTAAGGTTTGTTTTCACGTTATCGCTTGTAATGTCAAAAACTCAAACGTCAGATGCATAAAGGTGGAAATAAATAGTTCGAATAGAAAGCAAGGAAATTATGTCAAATATAAAAAATGTCTAATGGAAATTATGTAGTATATCCAGTAGAATAACCAGTCCATCAAGATATACAGTTTTATTATCAGAAATTTTTGATTTCGCCGTAATTTCGTTGATATTTCCGTAATTCCCCATTCTTTACGTTGGGTATTCTTTAGTTTGATGTTGGGTATTTTACATTATCTGTTATTTGCATTCCATATTTTTGTATTTTACATTGGTTATTATTGCAGTTAACGTGTCATCTATTCAACTATATTTCCATATGACCTTTTCGTATTCGACATTTGTGAATTCAACGCTTTCGCATTATTGATATAATTTCTATAAGACCTTATTACATACACCTTTTTTTAAATGACATTAACTGCATTAGATATTATCTACATTCATTACTTTTTGCATTACACATTATTACTTCGTCGTCTTTTTGGCTATTTTTTTATAGAAAAACAATGCATTAATGTGATAGAAAGGAAAAGAGATAGATAGTAAGCAAGCACTAAGGTTAGCTGGCACAAATTTTGAAATTCCTTTGAATGGAAACTTTCGGTTAATTTACATTTTGGTTATTGACCGAAGTTATTCCCGCCTGAACTGGTTAATTTGTTGACTAGTCGGTCGTTAAATTTAAATAATTTACAGAGGTTAGCGGCAAAAGGCGCCCAGGGTCGCTAAAACAGTAATGCAACATCCAAATAACAAAAAAATAGTGTAAGAAACGAATTATGTGCGACATTTGAAATTTTACTTGGCGTTTTAAATTCGACACTAAGTGAGGTTAGGTGAGGACATGGTGGAGAAGTTTGGAGGGAATTTTGAAATTATAGCGTTGGGATTTACAACTATAGCACAGTCCGGTGATTTACTGATAACTTTTGGGAGATAACATAAGCGAGGTTATGGAATCATAAGGACTGCAAGATGGAACGTCCGATACTTTTTATTAGATTTTGTAGGTTCAAATGATTAGACACAAGAACAAATAATCAGAGATAACTAATAATAAAATGGATCACGTGACATTGTTTATTTACATTTTAAAGTCATAGTGGCATGACGGATCAATGTCAAAGTAACAACGCAGTTAGATAACTCAGACGTTTCCATTTTGGCGATAGTAACATTTTGGTAATAATTAAAACTGCCGCCAAGTTATGCCGCTTGCAGCGAGCAGCCTGACATTTGCTTTTGTATTACATAAGCATCGGAACGAAATGTGTTAAGGTAGGGTTAGAGTGGTTTTTTTAATAGGGAATTCTTAGACCTACCCTCCTGCGACCAAGTGGATGACGGCTTCCTTCTGGGACATCACATAGGACTTTGCGTAATTTTAACTGCCCGCACCTTTTACACAGACGTATTTTGCATCGACATCGACCGTGATAACACTATACTATGTTCGGCAATACAATTCGATACTGACGTGGGAAAAACTTCACATATTTTCGGCGTTTCTTTCGTAGTTTCCGCGTTTCGAGACAACATTCGTTTTCACACCTGATTTTGCCTCGGCGAACGTGACACACGTCCCGTAATTCAACAATCGAACAACCTCATTCTTGAGTTGTTTGTTGGTAAGGTTGATAGTCGCTTGTTTTCGTTGCTCCCACCACTTTTAGCACCATGCCTCGATCACGTGGTATTGTTTACCCGGTGTTTTCACCCTATTTTAGCCAATTTCGAAACTGCTAGTCTATTTGTTCCAACAATTTGCACTTATTACTCCGTTTAAATGTCAATCAGCGCGCGAGGAACGTTCAACGGCACCCGCGATTGACGCGCAATATTATCGCGCCCTTGAAAATACAAACGACGCGCGAAACAATAACTATTCCGTGACTTTATCAATTGCACTCTCGCAGTGGCCAATTTTTCCCAGCAAATTATAACGATTTTGCAAATGGATAGATAAACATCTCGTCCTTGATTATTCTTGCAAGTTCGGTGCGACTGTACACTCGTCCAATGCGGTTCTGGTGGAGTTTCTTGGCGTTTGCGCGTCAAACCTCCTCTGCCCTACCTAAAGTACTTCAAAACATCATGTAAACAAGTATGTGTGTTTATTTTTAGATTATCATTTTCAGCTTGTTCATTTATATCGGAAAGCTTGATGAGATTAAAAGGTTCGTTACGCAAACGATCGCAGTTCCTATTTTTTAATACGTTTTTGCTTGATTTGTGATCTTTCGCCCATTTGAGGTTAGGGCGGTTTTAACCAGATTTTATTTATTTATTCTATTTGCTGGATTCAGTTTGCCCGTCATATTAACCGCTGCTGACCTTTTTAATTAACGTTACCCCCCTCTGTACGCACAAAAGCAGCCATAGAATGTCGTTTGATGTCCTCCGAAAACCGATGCAGAGTAAGGCCTTGCACTGCTACATCTTGCTCAGTATTTGGATTCTGTTGCTCGTTGCTGGGGTGTACAAGTTTCTAGAGCCAAGGCAGAAACTGCCCACACCCGCTATTGCTACAGAACTGTTCCATAATTTAGCTCTCGATGTAAAAACCAAACGAATATTTAAGATTTGCAACTTGCCGGAGGATATCACAGTAGGAGACGAAGGTACTTTGGTGTTTATTCAGCATGAGGATGGCTGGAGGAGGTATCAATGATTGAAATAATGTTAAAAAGCAAAACGTATTTTTGTATAATTTCACTAATACATGTAAAATGGTAAGAGAACATTTGTTGGTTCCTGTTGACAGACCAGTAGTTGGTTTTCGGTTGGAAGCGGGAGCATTGTTAGTCTATTTTTGCCTTGCAATCTCCACAGTTACATTATTAAATGATTAATTCAAAGTAAAATTTGTAACGTCGCAAAATTTTAGAAGTTTGCAGGCTTAACTAAGATATTAGGAGTAATTATTTGCCTACACAAAAAGTGCGCCCTCTAAAACAATTTTTTTGTGAAAGTCCTGGTTGGAGATTGTTCTCAAGTAGATTATTTGATTTTATAATTAAGAAAAAATGGTTTGGAAATCGTTGGATGTATTGAACTAAGGCTGGGCAAGTGCTCTTTTGATGTCTTTGATTTCTTAAATTCGACAGTGTATATAGTTTAATATTCTTAAATGTACCGTTTATTATGAAAGTAATTTTTTCAAATTTTTTATTGTGCTAGGTAATTTTTTGGAGTACCTATATTAAAAAATTAAAGACGGTCAGGTTAAAGTTTCCGGTCATAGAAATGTGACTAAATGGGAAAAATATATATTTGTTCCCGTATTTCATATAACATATGCTTGTTTTCATTATTTCTGAAATTCATAGCTGTATTTAGTATAAAATGAATTATTGTAACAAAACATTACCATACATGTGTTGCAAATATGACAGTTTTATATCCGTTTCCTCTTTACTTCTATGAACTCGTGGCAGCTGTGATCCACAAGAGTTTACACATTTGTGGTTTTTAATATAACACAAAATTGATATTTTTTATGGTAGGAATGTGTTTCATAACTCATTATTTTCCTAATCGAGAGCTTTTTTGAATGATTAATAATATACAGTAAAGTTGATGGCATTTCTGATTACTTTCGGAAGTGCCCTTTGGCATTTGATATGTCGGTTATGTAGAGAATATGGGTCTTAAAATATGCTTCTGAAAATAATTTATCTAGAGAAAATCACAAACAGCGTATAAGCTCTGATGGTTTTTTTTAGGACACACAATATTTTTCTGTTTAGCACATATTAGTTTTTATTTTTTGTTTAATTTCAGTTTTGAATGGAAAAATTTGTGAAATTTTTGTAAGCTATTTGTAATATTAATGTAGCAGTAGAGATAAGACCTGAAACTATTGCATCTTAATTTCATAATCCCATCCTATAAAATACATATAAATTTTTTTGAAAATGTAGTTTATGGTAATGCTGTGCCACAGAAAAAATACAAGCATTGGCGGCCGATAAACTGCGCTCTTTATTACAGCCAGTTATTAAACATCAAATGCAAGAAATTCTTCAACGCATTCAACATAAATCAGAATAAAACCAAACCCAGAACTTATAATAAGCACCCAATTTTAGAGAGCCAAGGAGGTTGTAATGTAATTGGCACTCTACAATAGCAGATGTCAAATTTCGTGCAGTTTATTTATGACAGCTAAATGTTAAATCCAAGAAATCATTTAGGGATTCTGGTTGTTATAAGCAATTATAAAGGGAATATTGACAAATTAAAATCAGTTAACACTGAATTTCGAAGAGACCAAAGACATTATAATTGCCACTTAGTAACGACAGATGTCAAATTTGTTTAACGGTAGGTTGACAGTAATGGGTACTTAAACAGCCTATTGTAACTTTGTTTTTTCGACTACATGTTACTAGATTTAATTTTTCCGGTACATTCCAACTACTATTAAAACTTGAAACACAAAATTTAAGTGTTCTCGAATCCATAAACACCGAAGAAAAAGAAAATGAAATGTAATAAAATTATTATAAAATAAATAACTACAAATTAGGCTTGCAAATTTCAATATTTGGTAATAGTATTTTAAATGAGAACCGTACATATTAGACAACTTTAATGAGCATAAGGTTTATTCAGAATTTGCATGTTTGTTTAAATATTGTGTTCTGATTTCTGGCTATGAGGAGAGAACGTTTTCAACATATAAAAATCTATTAGGGTTTAAAAAACTTCACTTTTATTAGATACAATTAAAAAACTGTTGTTACTTACTGTAATATATGTCAATTTTGTGATTCATTTTTGGTGTATATTTTGTGTATATGATATTTTTTTGGATTGATTTATTTGTTTGTGCTGAGTAAACCACATTAACAAATAGAAATATTTATTGCTCATTACAGAGTATTAATGCATGTTTCTTGGAGTAAATTGTTGCATATTGTATATATTAGAAGTTTTTTGCAGCATATTTTAGTGCTTATACACACTACCTTTCAGCATATTTGCCCAGCCTTAATTATCACTTTTGGGGCACTATTCCTAATTGAGTACTTGAAATATTAGAAATTTGAACAGTTTTTCTAAATTTTAATTAATTATCCAGTGTTTATGATCTGACTAATTGTTGCTCTTATGTTAAAATCTAAGTAAATAGTAGTCACAGTGTGACTATGTTATTTATCAGAAGCTGTTTTGCAAGAATATTGTTTTATCTTGTTAATAAATTAGGAGCTGTTTATGATACGATTATTATATAACAGTGTGTAATGAAAATTGAGTTATAGCTGTTTCACATGTTGAACATTTTAGCTCTGAAATGAAAGTACAAGCATAAAGTTATAAATGCAGTTAATTTGTAATTCAAATTGATGTTAATGTCAGCAACTAGAAAAACCCGCAATCTAGATTTTTCACTGTGTTTTTTATTGTTGGAAAATTCATAGTGGACTTTAGTAGTTTACTACCATGAATAACAAAGCAGTTGAATAACCTAGATAAATTGGTTGTAGAAAAAATTTTAAAAACAGAATGGCAAAACAACATTCTTTACATTTCCAAACAGCTCATATCTTTGGATAAAATAAGTAAAATTGCATGTAGGTACTGCATACCATTTCCAAATCATGTATTGATAGCATCGGATAACAACAGACTGTTCAGAATATTTATCTTCAATGTTGTAAATGATTGTAATCAAAGGTTGAATATCAGATACTAAAATAAACCAACACCTGTCTACAAAATGGCAACACTTGCATTTGCACATCATAAAAAATAAAATAGAATTAAATAACCTTAACGCCACCAATGTAATTTCTTTAGCCAAATTACAAGAGGAAGCAACATATAAATTGATCACTTGGCACCTCTCCATTTGCTTATTTTTAGTAGTATATGTTCCTTATTTTCTCATAGTTTATTATTAAAGGATGGCGTGATTAAAAAGCATGACCTTCAAACAAAGTTGTACCTGTAAATAATGAACGTTTCTTTAAGGTATATTGGAGCCTAAGCAGTGGGCTTTGAAAGGCGTCTTAATTTTGATAAGACATGGAGATAGAGGCCCCTTGCAACATGTTAGAAATATTTCGTACATTAATTGTGGCAACACAAAAAATACACATTTGAGGTCGTATCAGGTATGCAACTGCTCGTGCATTTGGAAATAAGTCACACATAGGAGTTGCATGGAAATAGCACATGTTTGTTGTGGGTGGTGCATGTTTTGACTTTGTTTGTATAGAGACGTAGGATTTCAACAAGCAGATTTTTTTGCATTTGTGAGATATCATTCGCTGAAACGTGATCAAAGTTCGAAGGTCTATGTTCTTGTGCCAATAATTTAGAAGTTGTATTTCCACAGTTGTGTATTTATAGGATTTTCGGTTATTTTTGATACCACTATCGAAATAGCTTTTGCATGCAAGTTGCCAGTGAACCCTTTTCGAAGTTGTTGTTAATAATAGCACTGCTTCGATACAACAACAGTGTTACTCTGGTTGTGTTTGAAATAAGTTGCTTAATAATTTTGGTATGCAGTGTGACTGAGGATTCTTACAATTTTTTTTATTAGTATATGAGTTCGCAGTTTTGGTTTTTTGAAAAGTTCCACTCAAGGCAGATATTTCATATTGTTAAATCAACCTTAATTTCACATAAATCTCCACGAGGATTCATCACAATAACCTCAACAAACCTGATACGGCCTGCCATCCGTTTTACTTCTTATTAAAGCTAATCAAATCGGTATTAAAACTACTTGCACATTTGTAACTTCTATTTAAAGATAGGTGAAATTAAATCACCCTATATTTTTACCATATTATTAATATAAATAAAAACTTCTGTTTTAAACGTGTTTACAAGTATCATTATCTCGAATTTTAATAACTCATCAAAAATTTCACTGTACATATTATAAATTGTTTTATTATTTGGATTTATCCTCATTGACCGTTATGGTTTTAGTTTTTTGCAGAAATTGTGTGAAGTTATCAACTGGGGCGGCATATTTGTATTCTCAATTGAAGTTCACATCGAAAATAGTCGCTTTTAATATGTGGACCAGTTTTTAAGCGAATAGAAAGCATGTAGAGATTCCAGGCAAGATTTTTTACTTTACCAATTAAAATTGCAAATTTACATAAGGAAATATGACGGCGACTAATTTTTCATCATCCAGGAAATAAATGTTTAAAAATTTGAAGGTCATATTTGAATTTTAACTAAAACTTTTTTATTTTTAAGTCACCTATTTGTAGATTCATCAGCAAAGCTACCAACATCATATTTGATTACCTATTAGAAATCACCAAAATATACAGGGAGCTATAATTAAGAAAACACAACGTATAGATGTCACTTATTTATTTGATTGCTAGTTGTGGATCACCTCTATTTATATTGTTATTATTTGGTATTAAGATGAAATTTTTAATGAGGGAACTAACGTTTGTTTGGGTTGTTTGAAGTGATATTTTTACCAATTTCTGTTTAGCTTGTAACAATCTCGCCTTTTTTTATTGGTGTGGGTGTAACGCCCTGTCTATTTTTACTTATTTGGAAACAGGAAAAAATGTGCATGATGTTTATTTTAATTGCGTATAGTGTCATGATATGTATAAAAGAGCCCCTCTACAGTTAGTCGCTGCGGTGGAAATATTGTCTGTATTTGTCAATTGAGAATTCTTTGAAAATTCAGAAATCCTTGGGGGTATGTGAGATCTCTTGGTTGGTCATCAAGTGTACAGACAAAAAAAAAGGCAAATAATAAAACATAAATGCTTTCAGCCATGCTATGTAATGCGTTGTTAATATTTAATGAGATACACACTATAATTGTTGATTAGAAAGGGGCCCGGGGCTATAGAGGCCCACTTTTATGCGCATCACGGCGCTCTACACGCAACGCAAAGTAATAATAATAATGCAGCTATTAAAAATACACCCAACTCATGCCGATTCTGAATATGTAGAAGTATACAGAGTGTGCCATGTCAAACAATGCCAAATGCTGATTCATTTTATCCATGTAGAATTTTATTTTGATACCTTAAAAATATAACATCAATGTTTTTTTTCCTTTTTTTTAATAAGATCCAGTAGTTATGATCTACGTCCTCACTTACTACCATCTGATATAATACTAAGGTGAGGTTGGTCTTCCTTTTTTGGGCACATTGCCCTCCATATCTGTGTGACTTGAGCTTTGGTTATTACATTATCCAGTTTATTTTTCAAGCTACTGCCGCCACCATATCTTATTGTATATTTAGTAGTTTTCTGTTTTTTTTTGTAAAATCAAGCACCTAGTTATAAGGAACGTTATACTTAAATATGATTCAGTGCACTTTATTTCATCCTTTTTTTAATAAAATGTGGGATCATACATTATTCCTTCATATTTTCCCCATACTAAGCATAATATTTCAGGAATACCTTCACAACTTAACAATATCTGGAAAGATCTCATGGATCGGTCCCGGGCCTTTCCATGGGTTTCCTATACTGCCGACCCATGCAAGCCAATGTCAGTTGGGGCAGTTAACAATGCAGGGGGTAATGCAGTTGCTGAAGTTAGGCCACATCCTGCGGCGAAGCTACATCAGCATATGGCCAAAGCTTTCAAATTTGACCCAGACTGAAGTAGTAGTTTACAGCACTCGATATCGGCGGACGTTTCAGTCAGCACTGGCTTTCCTGTATGCCTTAATTTCGGCCGATACTTTAAGCAAAGTTAATATTTTTGAGAGCCAGTCAATGAGCTTTTGTTTTAAAGACTGTGGGTGTCCCATTGCAGATAAATATTATCGGTAAAAGTTTCTGTTTTTTTTTGTTAGATTTGAGTTAACGAAAATTTTGCCTAGGTTCATGAAAAAGTACATATCTCAGCAATTGTATTCGCACCCAGCTGTAGCTCTGCTCGCAGAAACGACCGGTCATTCAATATTTTCTCCGGGGGCAGAGCAG
>JABXWE010040511.1:0-25122 GCA_014611495.1 Limonius californicus | reverse complement strand
TTAATAGCTTCAGGTAAGCTTTTTCCTTTTTCCTTTTTAAGAATTCTTAAGACAAAACTAAAAGAAAAAATTTGCCCCGCAGTTTAGTGTTCTTGTACGATGGTGTTAAAGTTCATACATTTAGTGCAGAATTTTAGCCAGATGGTTATAAGAAATTAATTAAAACATGTATTTGCTTAATGAGGAAACTTAAATTAATTCAAAACCGTAATTAACATTGAAATAGCAATTTAGTTCTTCGTTTGAAAGTACTGTTAAGAATCATACTTTTGGTAAAAGTACAATTTGACAACAATGCAGGTGCCCATGCACCTACTGTGATAAAAATTTAGAAACTCTTTTGTTTGCGTTTTGACGCGTGTGCCAAGTAAATCAATTTTGAATTGAAATTACGAATTCCGCATTTAATTCGCCTTTAATTCGTGTTATTGGGTTCACTTGTGTCTTGATCATCATTAGGGTGAATGCTATAAACGAGTACGTGGATATGATTTAGATTCTTGCGGAATATGAGGGAAACTGCAATGAGGCTGCTAGGGTTTACGCTCCGCGTTTTCCTAATAGAAGACATCCAAGCTACGTAGTAATTCGAGCTGCAAATCGCCGGTTTCGAGAAACTGGAAATATCCGTGCTGTTCAAAATTGGGATAGAGGTCGACCAAAAACTGTTAGAGACAATAACTTAGAAGAGGAAGTTCTTGATCTGGTAACTGAAGAGCCAAGTATTAGTGTGCGTGCGGTTTCTAGAATTGTTGGTGCATCGAAAGTCACTGTTCACAAGATGAGGATCTTTATCCATACCATAAAGTCAGGGTGCAACATTTATTAGAGAAAGAGAAAGATTATGAAAAGCGCATTACCTTCTGCAACTGGATGTTACAACAACGTAGAAGAAACCCAAGATTTGTAAGTAATATTTTACGGACAGATGAAGCCACTTTTACACGAAATGGCATTTTTAACTTCCTCAATCCTCAAATTTGGGCCCACGAAAATGTCAATGTATGGGCAGAAATCGTAGATAACAAATTGGTAGTCCTTTTGTACTACCTCAGCGATTGAATGCTAACAATTACTTGAATTTTCTAAACGATAAACTCCCATCACTATTGATGATATTGATGATTTATTGGTTCGCCGCGATATGTGGATGCAGTTACACGGGGCGCCATCCCATTTTGCGGCTAGAACGAGAAACTGGCTTAGGGAATTTTATCCAAGATCGGCCGCGGAAGTACAGTGGCCTGGCCTCCAAGAAGCCCAGATTTAACACCATGGATTTCTTCTTGTGGGGCCATTTGCAAAAACATGGTGTATGTGACGCCAATTGAAAATGAAGAAGAGCTAGTACTTCGTATTCGTGAAGCAGCAGCAACCGGTAATGAAGCAATGCTCTAGCGTGTCCAACAGGCCATCATTACACGGACAGTCAAAAGCAGTGAAGTTGGTGGCAGAAATTTTGAACATGTTCTGTGAAATAAGTTATTTTTTACAAAGCACTGTATCCTAATTTTTACTTTAAACATTTCAACTGTTGGCCTACTGGTTTTAGTTTTTTCTAAGTAGCTCCAACAGTGTTGCCAAGTTTCAGATTCTTTAACTGGCTCTTATTAGAAAACCAAGCGCCATAGGAAGTTCATGTTTGCAATTTTAAGGTTTATACCGGTTGTAGAAACAGTTTACAATTTAGCGACACTATATATATATATATATATATAAAAATCCGGAAGGAGATATATATATTATGTATATAAACGAAGAAGACGTTTTATTAATGCTATTTAACTAACCATCGGTAAAACTTACCTGTCCATTATAACGTACATATCCATACAAATTATGGGAGCTATGGTTATGCATTCCGTAAATAATACAGGTGAGCAATAATTTTTAAAATCATTCAAAAACCTGAAAAAAAAAATATTTACATTCTTGTAGTATACGTACAGTTATTTTAAAAAGTCCTGCATCACAGAGCCCATAATTAGTTTTGAACTTAAACACGCATTTTTCGCTAATTGCCTTCAACTATTTGGATTTAATTACTATATCACTAATGTCATCGCTAATTATCATCCTGAAAGTGATTTATCAGCTGATTCTCATAGTCTATTCATTCATCATTTTTTCATGTGAATATTCGAAGGTAATTTGAAATGTTTGTGGCCTTACATACAGATGGCGTTGCGAAGTCTAAAATTTTTGGTCCGTTGCAATACTGGGCTCTATTTATGTATAACTGTCAAGTGGACACCTACGAAAATTTTTAACGAGATGAAAAGTGTGTTAGATGACACTGCACCTTCATTTACAACAGTAAAAAAATGGGCTGCTGATTTAAACGTGGTCGTACAAGCTTAAAAGACGACCCCCGCAGCGGACGACCAAAAACTGCCACGACACCGGAAATCATCTATAAAGTACACGATATTGTTTTGAAGGACCGACGATTAAAGGTTGCTGAAACTGCTACCGCTCTGGGCCTTTCAAATGAACGCTCGTTTCGTATTTTAACCGAAGAATTAGGGATGAGGAAACAGTCTGCAAGACGAGTACCACGTTTGTTAACGATTGATCACAAACGCACTCGAATGCAAATTTCTCAAGAGTGTTTAGAACATTGCAAGTAGTATACGACTGAATTTATTCGGAAATTTGTAACGACTAGTGAAACTTGGGTCCACCACTTCACCTCCGAAACAAAACAGCAGTCAAAACAATGGAAGCACAGAGGTTCTCCATCTCCGAAAAAGGCAAAATCAATTCTATCAGAAAAAGTTATGGCTTCCATTTTTTGGGATACTAAGGGCATACTGCTGATTGACTATCTTCTCAAGGGTCAAACGATAACTGGAGATTACTATATACTCTACTACTATATTCGTATCAAAAGACCGGGATTCTCAAAGAAAAAAATCATTCCTCGTCATGATAATCCGCGTAAGCATACAGGTGTCATTTCTATGGCAAAAATCGCCGAATTGAAGTACGATTTGTTGCCCCATCCGCCTTATTCTCCGGATTTAGCTCCGTCCGACTTCCATCTCTTCCCACAGCTGAAAAGTGTTCTGGGGGGCAAGCGATTTTCGTCAGACGATGAGCTGAAAGCAACAGTAGACAGTTATTTTGAAGATATCGAAGAATCTGACTTCCGGGATGGGATAAAGACGCTAGAGCATCGCTGGACTAAGTGTATTGAAGTTCAGTGAGACACTATTGAGAAATAAAAATAATTTCAAACTGTAAAATTCAGTCTTTTATTATCAGGCCGCGAACATTTCAAATTACCCTCGTAATAAGGTGATTTGTAAGTACGTAACGTCTAGGTTTATGCACAGTTTACGAAAAATGTTAATCATAATATGAGATACAAGCACTAAAACCAGAGACGTTCATCCCCTCATTGATAATAAGCGGCAAAGCGATGTCCCAGAAGAAACAAACGAAATTATAAAAGCAACAGTAGTTTAAAATTATTGTGTCTAGTTGTTAACACAAATTACGAAACCAAAGGCCGTTGTGGTTTGCGTTTACGTGCCACCTCAGCAGTTGCTGGACCACATACCATCTCCGAAATATGAGCGTCACCAAATACCTCCAAGATCTGCAGGATAAGAAGATATGTATTGGATTTACCTTTGCGAAGCTTAACAAACACTTATATAAAGGAAAACCTATCAAAGCAAAATTTATCAAATTTGTGATTCGTGTATGATTTCGCAGTAATGAAGAAAACTACTGAATTCTATGACAAAAAGATAAAAATTGTAGGTTTAAATTTAAATAATACGTTGTATAATATTAAATATTTCTGTTATAATGTACAAGTTTCGTTTAATAGAAATACGTTTAGAGGCTGGAATCTGTAGATTCCCTGCTGGCAAAATGGTTGCGGCTGTTGACGAAACCATTCTCTAACAGCAGTCTGCACCTCAACGTCAGAAGCGAATCGCTATACCTTTAGCAATTGTTTTAAGTCAAAGACATGAAAGTCCCACAAGTATAAATCGGCGATATAAGGCGGGTCTTCTAACACTTCCCAGCACATACGCGACTTATGGATTAGAATATGATGAGTCGCTGTAGATAAAGACTTCTTATAACCTTATCGCAATATTGTCAACTTAGCCTGCAGCTGCTCTTAATTAATATAACGTGTGAAAATAAGTTTTAGTTTAGTTCCATTTCGCATCTTGTATGGAGTAGAACTCCGAGGAATTATGTATTTTTGAATAAACGCTTTTTAAAAATCTACTTCGTCGTTAAACAATCATTATTCGCGTAAACATGTCTTGCATCACTTGGGTTAGAGAGGGCGAGCATTATCATGCAAAAGAATGACATCGGTTCTGAGTTTACCGGGAAGTTTATTCTCGATGCTGACACGTAAACGTTGTAAGGTGTCCGCGTGTCATTCAGCACTGATGTTGACACCATGCCCTTTAAAATCCAATACTGATACACCTTGATAGTAAAAAATACGGTTAACATTACTTTCTCCGCTAAAATTTAAGACCGGAATATCTTCGGCTATGGACAAACTGCATGCTTCCACTGCAAGCTCTGAAGCTTCGATTTCGGTTCGAAGTGATAGCGTCAAGATTCATCATCGACAACGATCCAGTGTAAAAAGGTATTGCCTTCTTCTTGGTAGCACATCAAAAGCTGGAGTGACAATGCCGAACGAAAATTCTTTTGAACATCTGTTAGCATCACTTCCAATACTGATGCTCATTATTTCAGGGCGTTCTCTGACTTTCATGCGTTTATTTGCACGTAAAGCAGTTTCCAGACATCCTACATTTTCATCTGAAGTTACAACACAAACATGTTCTGGACGAGTCAAGTATTTAGTCGGTTCTCTTCCTTTTCTGCATCACTCAACCTCTGCCATGTGAACATAACCATAGCCACCAGAGACAACTTCCATTCTCTCATGGATTTCTAGGTGTTGACATCCTTCGGCGACAACAAATTGAATAACAGCACGCATGATATCTGTGGTCGGATTTTCTATAGTAAACGCAATTTCCGACCTCCATAGAAATGCACATAAAGAAGCAACGTCAAACAAATTTGACAGACACTTTACTAATACATCATTAAGTCGGCGTCGGTGGTCTAGTGGTTATCGCATTTGCCTTTAGATCCGAGCGACGCGGGATCGACCCTGGCTGAGGTCGGCGAGATTTTTCTAACGGGGAAAAATCTGAAAATGCGCCTTCTGTCGGATAAGAAGTAAAGCCGTAGGTCCCCTGCCACTACGATGTGTGACACGATAAAAATCACTACTGGAGTTGGAATTACCCCAGATAAGCAACATTCTTAGTTAGGGTGTACAATAAGCCAATGATGGCTGCAGTGCTTAGAGATGCTTGGAAAACCGCGTCCTAGATCTCGCTCTTTCAAATCAATCAATCAATACATCAATAAACCGCATGCAATCGTCATCATGATCAAGTCGCGCCTACGCGGTCCAAACGTGTTTCTATTGAACAATCCTCGTATACTAGCCGGCCTCGGTGGTCTAGTGGTGAGCGCATTTGCTTTTAGATCCAAGGGTCGCGGGGTCAAACCTGGCCGTGGTCGGTGAGATTTTCTAGCGGGGAATATCTGAAAGTGCGCCTTCTGTCGGATAAGAAGTAAAGCCGTAGGTCCCGTGCCACTGCGATGTATGACACGTTAAAAATCACTATTGTTGTTGGGATTACCCCAGATGGGAAAATTCTTAGTTAGAGTGTACAATAAGCCAATGATGGCTGCAGTGCTTAGAGGTGCTTGAAAAACCGCGTCCTAGATCTTTCAAATCAACAATCCTCAGCACCCTCGTATACTGCAATAAGTTTGATACATTTGAATAATCTATGCTCTAACTAAATTTCTTAAGAACCAACATTTCTACTGTACTTCTATAGAGAAAGTAAATACTTTGTTGGTATAGACAGTAAATAGTTGAATAAGCATTGAAACAAAATGGGTTTAAGCGTTTAATTTGATCTGTTTTTAAAAGTGATGCTGGACTTTTAACCAATATTAAATTAGAAATTTTATATTTACGCTAATAGAAAGTTGTGTTGCTGGATATATAATTTAATTTTTTCATTGTATTGTGTCTGATCTTTGTCAGAAATCCCAGACAGGTGCAGTTCCTCCAAGCAGTGGCAAAGTATTTTAAATTGTATTATTGTTTCAATACAAATTGCTAAGAAAAGGCAATCAGAAATACCCACAACGATACCACCAATCGCAACCATAATTGTTTGTAAAACTAACATACAACTATATAAATTCTCGTATTCTGTTAAATTCCAGGCTTCAGCAACAAGTCTCTTTTGTGTAAGTGCGAAGGTTATAATCATAAAACAACTAAGCAACACGCAACAAATAAACAATTTTTGGAGTTTTTTTGCGTTGCTTGATATTTTATCCAATTTAATTTTGACTGGGTCAGAACATACGTTAGTTTTCCAAAATTGGTTAATGTTTTCAAGCAAGGTTTTTAATCTTTCTTGTTTTGTGCAAACCGCCATAGTCTTTCCAAGTACCTGCAACATTAAAAAATTAATCTTGCAAGGTGTAGATGTTACCCGCAATAAATATTTACGTGTCCGAAACCACAAACTCCTTCGCAGTGATCGGCAAGTTCAGCAATATCACTTATATACGGAAAATGAAGGAATGCCATACATATTATAAATATCGTTAATGTTACGTACAAAACTGATGAGAAAATATTTCTTTTGGATTGCACTGGTGAATAAAGTCCAAGAATTCTCAATACAAATGCATAATGCGATAAAAATGTTGTCTCCATTGTCAGTAAATATCGTCTTCTTAAAACCCTTATGCAGAAACTAACTCAAATAAATTGTGCGGCTAAACAATTGTGTGTGTCAAAATTCTTTCCATAAAAATACTCCTAGATGAAATATTCACCTGAAAATGATTGCGCAGATAATTAATTTGTCAATAAAAATAACAGATTATTTTAGATTTTGTTCGTTGATATTAATTATATTTTATTAACTTTGATACTCTGGTCCTCCAGGTTGGGGGTTGAGCCGTCAGGCTAGCTGCTGGGACCGCATAAAAGGAAAACAATGTTAAAAACCCACGGATAAGCTTCGGAATACGGACCGAAAACAAAGACTACACATGATATGAAAAGGGACAGTGGTAATCAGAACTCGGAATATACAGAGTAGTGGAGGAAATTGGAAAGATATAATATATCAGACTGATAAAACAAAAATTGATATAATAATAATTTTAAAATAATGATTGGATTCTTTCAACATAGGAATGTTCACAAATTTAGCTTTAATCAATAATAGATTACGTAATCATCAATTATGTATCAGACATGAAAGTATTAGATGTTAGAGCATTTAGAGGTGCAGAGTGTAGAACAAACTATTATTTAGTGAAAGGAATCATTTTATTACCTCACAAAACATATAAACATTGAAAATAAGAAGAAACGGAAAATTTCGAAACAATAGCAATATAATATAGCAAGCATTAATCAAGAAAGCACAAAATAGCTACATAAACAACGATTAGACAACCTGCTAGAAGAAAAATATCTTACTACACATAATACAGAATAACTTTATGGACACATAAGGCAATCCCTACATACAGCTGCTAAGAAAGCTTTAAGCATACAGAATAAAAGTAATAGAAGAACCGAGAGTTGGTGAAATGAACAATTACAAAAAGCAAAAGAAGAAAAACAAACCTACATTATAAGCGGCTACAAACAAAGCATGTAGCGGACAGAATGGAGTTTAAAAAATCATTAATAAAATTTAAATAAATGGTAATAAAGAAAAGAAATTAATATTGGAAAAGAAATGCCAAGAAATTGAAACATACGTAGGGGCGAGAAAATCCAATAAAACCCGGTGATTTATAAAAAGTAGCAAATCAAAATCAGAATGAACCCTTCATATAATTGAAACCAGTACATGGGATAGCTTAGATACACACTTCAAGGCACTGCTAACAGAAGAAACAAAGCCGTATATTACAGAAGATAGTACACCCAACTACTTAGCACACAGCTAAGAAATCAAAATAGAAATATGAGTAGAGACAATAGATAAAGCTGTAGAAACTCAGAAGAGTGGACGAGATACTGGACCTGAAGAGATTCCGGCAGAAATGATAAAGAATGGAACACCAAAAGTATTAAAACTTCTTGCAGACTAATCTTGTAACAGGTAGGCAGGCTACACATATTACAGCTGTTTGTATGCCATAGGTATCTTAGTAGACTTTACGCTGTTTAAATAAATAAAAATTACTGTTGAATGTACTAAGGAACTATAATAAAACTACTTACTAATAAATAAGATGCATTTATTTCTTATAATTTAAACAAAACAAACACAGAGCAAGCCATTACAGCATAAAAGTATGTTGAGATAACAGAAAAATCAACAAGAAAATAAATTAAATAAAAATAAATGTTTAAACTGCCCTCCACCATGCTGTTCACATAAGTGAATCTGCCGCATAAGAGTATTTCTAACACGAGTTAGCATGTGTGGGGTGTGGGGGGTATATGATAATCAATAATGCTTTCACGTAAAGTTTCGTTAGTTTGTATGGCAGTTTCGTATACGTCGTTTTTACTTTACCCCACAAAAATAATCTTACGGAGGAAAAAGATGAATTGACCCTCTTGCAATTAATCTGTTACGGAAAGTTTCATCTTGGTAGTTTCTTACAGTTCTATGGAAGTGGGCAGGTGCTTCGTCATTTTGCAACCACATACGCTGTCTCACATAAAGAGGAATGTCTTATAAAAGTTGAGGTAAACAATTTCCTAAAAAATAAAATACATTTCCCCCTTTAAACTGCCCTCAAAGAAGTGGGGATAAACAATAACGTTGTCAACAATACCACACCACACATTTACAGTATAAATTGTCTGAAAGTGTGCTTGTCGCATTCAATGTGGGTTATCGTGTTAATAGAAATGGCCATTGTGTCTACTTACACACCCGTTGTTACTAAAAGTCAATTCGTCAGAAAATAGAATATTTCTTAAAAACAGTAGATCAGGAGTAACCCCCTTTCTTAAAAACTGGGTGGGTAATCATCTTCAGGAAGGTGTTTCAGTAATGCGACGTATTAAGGATAACACCGGTTTACTTTTAAAATGTTAATTGCTGAACCTTGCCTAAAACCTACAGTTCTTGCAACTGCTCGGTGGCATATACGGGGAATAACAATTACTTCTTCTATAACTGCCACTTTAGCTTTTACTACACTACACTGCCCATACAGCCGCAAATTTCTTACCAAACACCAAAGGCATTATGCGATGGAATGCGGGTCTATCCGGGTATGTCTGTGTCTAACGTTGTACTGCATTCGTCCAAAATCAACATCATATGCGTTTTCTCGCTATTAGAATACATTGAAACCTATTGTTGGAAACCAAAAAGGAGGACATGCCGTAACTTCTGCGAGACGATAGAAGATAAGCCAACGGCTGTGCGTCTTCTCAAAGTTCTTACAAAAGACCAAACAAATGACATCGGTTATCCGCACCATCTGAACCAGACCCGGGGATAGAAGACGTAATACGTCCTCATCCAAGGGCTAAAAGTCTGGCCAATAAAATTTTCTCGTCAAATACAGTAAAATGGACATTTCTTGCCTTTACACCCTTCAAATCACCTGGCAGAGATGGCCTTACTACAGAAATGTATAGAGGACCTACTGTTCACAATTTGTAACTATATAAGCAAATTACTGCTATGGTTATATACCTACAACACGGAGAGAGGGAAATGTGGTCTGTATACCTAGGGGAAGAGGACGCTTCAACACCCAACCCACGTCGTACAGATCCATTAGCCTTACCTCCTTCCTGCTAAGAGATATGGAAGAGATTCTCCATCAGTACCTAAGAAGTGAGGTTACACTACACCGAACACTTCACCTCAACCAACATGCTTATCAAAAGACGCAATCAACTATAACGGCTCTAACCAGTCTCGTCAAAGGACTGGGGAAGACGTATATGGAAAAAGAAATAGCACTCTGCGCTTTCTTCGATATTGAGGTAGCATTTGCCAACACTTATTTCGAATCCATAGACAGGACTTCCAGGTACAAGGATACGCAGATGACCTAATGATAGTAGTCCGTGACTAGTTTAACACCATACCATCCACAACTGGTGTCGAATACAAAACGTTAGCAACAACCGAAAGAAAACGGTTATCGTTCCCTTAACTAGACCTAAGAGCACCAATGGTGGAAGGGGCGACCATTGACTTTAGCAATGAAGTCACATATCTGGAAGTCGCACTAGACCAAAGATTAACGCGGAACTCACACTTATCTAAACCATAGAAGACAAATACAGTTTACCCTAACATGCGGCAGGCTTCTAGGTAGAAACTGACGTCTCCAACTGCAAATAATCCATGGGTATATGGCTATTGTAAAACCTATGATCACCTATGCATCGCTAGTGTGGTGCGCAAAAACAAGTTACTACTCAGTTACAGAGAGAAGATACAACGCCTTACCTGTCTGAGTACGGGCACCGACCCAACTGCGGCTTTAGAGGCCATGTTAGGATCAATGTCCCTCCACCTGCGGGTTCGAAAGGAGGCTATGACACATGCGGTTATACTCGGAAGTACAAACAAACTAAAATCAGGAAACCTAACAGGCCAAAAATTAGAAATTGTAAGTCTCACCCATCCAGAGTGAACGGCCTACACCATTTTGGATTTTACGTCAATAAAATACAATTTCCACCAACCATTCAGAGTGACCATTCCAGACGGGGAAGTGTGGACCTGAGGAGGGCCCTCCTTCAAGAGGGGTCCCTCTAGTGGAATACGGATGTTTCGAAGATGGAAGGCGGAGGAACTGGAGCGGGAGTTTATGGTCCAGGGTGCCAAGTGTTTGAACCCCTTAGTGCCAGAACTACCATCTTCCAAGCTAAGGTTTATGCATTAATAAATTTTTTTATACCTATAAAGAAAACTTGACTACATTTCATGCACATGTCAGAGGCGTAGCCTATATACTTGTTACAAGATAAAATAATCATACTGTAGTAACAGAGAGAAGATTCCGTAGGAAAAATATATGTAACAAGTACATTAAGCAGAAGATGCGGAAGAATAATAGAAGAATTAATTACAACAGAATGTGAACCAGATACATCCGAAAAACGAAGTTTTTCTCAAACCGGACGCTCAACAACTGACAATATCTTCTGTCTAACACAGCTCTTATGTGCATATTAGTTTACCAGTTATGACAACTTCTAATAGTTTATTAAATGTTTCTAAAATCAATTACTTTCTTGGAAAAGAAATATTAACGAAACACAAGTGTAGTAAGATAAAGTAAAATTATACAAATGATTTAAGTAAATTTTGCAAGGGATGTCTCGATTAAAATCTCTAAGGTCTCATTAAATCGGAATACCCACACGTTTAGAAAATCCGACTTCCATTACCAAATACAGTCGAACTCCAATGCAGTGGGGTTGTAAAGTAACAAAAAAGTCACTATATGGAAACTTCACTATACACTGTGTTCAGCGAGGAATGAGACAGCGCGATATCTCGAGAAAGAATGCAGATTTTAAAATACTGAAAATTTTGTTATAAACGTAAGGTAGGGGCACATATTTTGTGATAAAAAGTTTTCAAATTAAATGCGTCACCGCGATGGGGCGCTACGTAATTTAATTTTTTTAAATGGAATACTCTACTTTTTATTCGATTTTCGGAATTTGCAATATATTTGTGATAACTTTCCTTATAACTGCTACCAACCTATCTGGTTTACTTTTCGAGAAAATAATAATTTTTATAAATTTAACACGTACCTCGGTACCTACATAAATGCTTTAAAAATTCGAATGAATGAAGATAAATTGATAAATTTTATATCAAATCAATGATAAAATATTGTATTCTCTAAGATAGTAATACAGATAATAACTAAATAATACGACAATGTCCGCTAACAAATTGAAAAGTTGTTAATCATTCATAGTTGCAAAGATTAATTTATCACAAATTTTAACAAAACTTAACAGACACCCATGACAACAAAAGAATGAATATATCATAGTGTGTTTAAGTTTAAGTTTGACAATCGTTTACGTTTTGGTTCTTTGACTGTTAATATCATGTTTACGTTTTCAAATGAAGAGTATTACGATATGATAATAATTTATGGAGAGTGTCAGCAAAATTCACGAGCCGCGCAAGTATTGTATGCTACTAGATTTCCTGATCGACGCCATCCAGGCAAAGATACATTTATTCGTGCGTCTAATACGTTAAGAAGTACTGGTCATTTTCCTAACGGTAAATGTGCAAATCGAAGAAGAACAGCAACAAATGAAGCCAACAGAATAGGTGTATTAGCAAGTGTTGCTTACAGTCCTCTACGTCTGTGAGATCTATTGCTGCAGATTGTGCTGTTCATAAGATACTACAATCCAATAAATACAAACCATTTAAAATTCATTTGGTGCGTGGGCTTTACGATGGCGATGAAATTCGTAGACTTAATTTTATCACGGATGATTTTATTGAACTTTATTCACAAATTCCAAATTTTTTAGCTCATATTTTGTGGTCTGCTGAGAGCAACTTTTCAAACAACGAAATAGTCAATCGTCATAATTCACATTACTGGTCTTCTGAAAATCCATATTGGACACGAGAAATAAATTTCCAAAGAAGGTGGAGCATAAATGTCTGGTGTGGAATATTGGGAGACCAGTTAATCGGTCCATATTTTTTTAACGGCACCTTAACAGGACCACAGTACCTGGATTTTATAATACATCAGCTACCTCTTTTGCTTGAGAATGTTAATTTAAATTTGCGGCAGGTGATGTATTTTCAACAAGACGGCGCCCCTGCCCATAACAGTAACATAGTGAGAGACCATCTGAACAGGGTATTTCCGACACGATGGATAGGTACTGATGGTCCTATAAAATGGCCAGCTAGTTCTCCGGATTTAACTCCTCTAGACTACTTTCTGTGGGGATATTTAGAAAGTGTAGTCTACGATACACCTTCCAGAAATGTAGAAGAATTAACAGGACGTATCAAAATCGCCTGTGCCAGCATAGCGCCGGAAACTTTACGAAACGTAACCAGTGCAGCCTTAATTCGTCGTTATCAGAAATGTGTAGAATGTGACGGAGGAACTTTTGAGCACTTAATTTAATTTAATCTCGTTTTCACTTTGAGGTATTTTCTTTTCATATTTGTATTTTAAGTTTTGAGCACTTAATGTAATATGGTATTTTCAATTTGACTTTGAGGTATGTTCTTGTGTCTTTTAAGTTGTATTAAAATGTTTATTAAATTAATCTTTGCTTATTATCTCTATAGAATAGTACAATCTTTTACATCTTTGCGTTAAATTTATAAAAATTATTAATTTCTCGAAAAGTGAACCAGATAGGTTGGTAGCAGTTATAAGGAAAGTTATCACAAATATATTGCAAATTCCGAAAATCGAATAAAAAATAGGGTATTCCATTTAAAAAAATTAAATTACGTAGCGCCACCTGGCGGTGACGCATTTAATTTAAAAACTTTTTATCACAAAATATGTGCCCCTACCTTATATTTATAACACAGTTTTCAGAATTTTAAAATCTGCATTCTTTCTCGAGATATCGCGCTGTCTCATTCCTCGCTGAACACGCTGTATATAGAATTCATGTTGAAATAAGAATTTGTTATTCTGTTTTAATACTTCTTCGCTATTATTTTCGATTACCGACACATTATTGGCAGGAATACCAAATTTAGCGGCGGCATGTTTTTGTTTGACACCCTTATCGACGTCCTCCAACACCTTTAACTTGTCTTGACTAGTTATTCAGTCATTTTCGTCTTTACATTTTTAAAGAACCTCTTAGTTCAACATGAAGATAGCAACTCACAAATGCATATACAATGGTAGATGAACCAATGATTATCCTATTGCTTCATAAGAATCTTGTACCATTAGCTGTATATAAGTACAAGTACACAAATAACAGATAGTATTTCAGAATCCCCTAAACATTTTAGTTGTTTACCCGAGTAATATCTGAAAATTTTGAAAGAAAAGCATTACAATATGGTGGCTTTATATCATTATGTGGAAGTATTGTTACATGTAATTGAGTCTGAAGGTCAAGATCCTCGCAAAAAAATTAGTATATAGAAAAATCACTATATGGGGGGTTCACTGTATGGGAATTCGATTGTATGTTTGTTTTAATGTGTAGAATTAAGCAAACCGTTTAAATCCCAATTGCTACTTTTCCATTCTGGTGGTATTGTGATGGCGAAATTGTGGTATTGAGATTTTAATGGAAACATGCATTACGGACTTCCAAGGACCAAAAAATTGATTTGTAAAATATCTCTACTGCCCTCTTGGCCCTGTCCCTCTAAAATTCTCTATAGAACATCTCACGATGAGAGGTTAGTACAAGCTCTTATGGACTATGCAAACCCTATGAAAATTGACCGTCAAACGTTGCCAAATGTAAGGGCCTGAATTGCAATTGGCTTAAATGAAGTAGATCCAGGCGTTCTGAAAAGATATTACAATATCGACGGTGTAAAATCGTACCTTTGGAAAGATTCCCTGTAAAGAAGTTTCTTAAGAATGTTTTAATTAAATATCCTAGTTTCATCGGTTCTTAATAGCCATTTCGTTTTCAACAGTGGCATTTACACTTATGAGTGATTCGTAACTTTTTATTAATAATTGCTCTACTTATTTTACATTCCTTAGTATAGCACGGAAAATTAGTAATTACTTTCTTTGCCAAATTTGTCTAAGAGGGTAAAAGAAATTTATTTAGTTTTCATCTTTCCTTTCAACGGCACAATGGAAGAAATTGTAAAACCAAGACAAGCTCTGCTAGTTTCCGAAAAAGAAATCTGAACAAACTTTGTAAATTACCATTTAAATTAAGACAAACAATGGTTTTTTTTTCTTCTTCCTCGAAATACGTTAGTTTTTTAAAAGCATAGGGGTGATTAATTTAACTCCATTAAGGGGACAATTTCTTTCTGTACTAATTAAGTTCACCGGACGATTTCTAAAATAATAAAACTACTGCAGACAAACTATTAATTTACTTGTATTTGTATGTGTGAATTTATTTGGTTGTTTGAAAACCTCTGGCAAACGATGTCTAGCTAATACTTAAATAGTAGTTATCACCAATAAGCGGGTTTACAACAAAAGGCAGATTACATTATCACTGACAAGTGCTGGGTATCCTCGAATCAAATTTAAGTAGAAATGTTGCAATACTGGTGTCCATAAGAACATGTACTACACTCTAACCGCGAGACGCTGTATAAGTGTGTAACGCTCCGTATCTCAACCAATCGTTAACAATTTTTTTTGAATTAGGCCGCTACATTCCATTTTTGGGTAAGGACTATTATTATTGAGGGGATTAGCATGCCGAATATTGCCGAATTTATCCGAAACCGAAAACAGGTATTAGAGACGTCTGAGGTCAAGAGGAGTCATTATTGTACCAAAATAGCTAGTTTCAAAACCAAGACCGCTATGATTTTTTAAGGTTTTATTTTTAAAGGTTATAACTGAGAAACTATTAATCCAGTTAACTTATCTATAAGACATTTAATAGTTTAATAAACTTGGAAAAACTCTTCGCACGAAAAAACTAATTACATAACGGTTTTCCAATTTTTTTACATTTATTGGAGTATTTAATTGCAAATTGTTACATGATAAAGTCAAAGACTTATCAAATTCCCTTTTTACTTATTAACGAAACTCGCTTCTAACGACGAATTAATATTTTTTAAACTTCAAATTTTAATTATCAGTTATTCAAAAACTTCTAAATCACCTACACATAATTTAAGTTTTTCAATCGCCCATGTACTCAGATTAGAATCAGATTACAAACAATAATATGTGTGAATAAAAGGTTTGCATAAATGATACGTTTCCAAAGTGTTCGTTAATTAAAAAACATATTTTTCGAAAAGGTACTTTGTAAGTGTTGATATATTATGTAAAATGGTAGAAGCATGGAAGATCTATAAAACAGTTGTTTAATAATTAGTGTAACATATCTCTAAGATCTTCTGATGTTTTAGCCATTTCATTAAGTTTAGTGACCTATTACGTGCTTGCCTTTAAAGAAATACATGTTCAAGTTGTGTATCATTGAAAAGCTACATTTCTAAAGTACTCGGTCTCGAACAAATAATTAACATTGGTTTTGGCGTCGCAGATTGGAGCAGATTGGGTGATAAATATTCACAGATAAATAAATTAGAAAAACACATATTAATGCGCTAACCGTATGCTTGCGAAACTAATTATCTTAATTCATGACATTACTTAGAAACGAATTAAAATTAGAAACAAAATTTAAACCAGAAAATTAGGTGCTAAATACTGCTAAACAATAAATTCAAAATCGAAAAATAATTACGCTAACTTCAGGATAGCGTAATTGAAACATATAGTTTTTAAAGTATTCAACAACGCATAGAAATTTTAAATTGGCTTTGGCGTCGCAAATTAAAGCACATTGGATGTTAAATATTTACAAAAAGACAAAAATTTTAAACTACAAATTAATTCCCTAAGCATACGCTTGCGAAACTAATTAATTTAATTCTTTGACGTTACTTGTTAATAAATTAAAATTTAAAACAAAATTTACTCGAGCAAATAACGTGGTATTTATTGCCAAATAAATTTAACAACGAACAGTAGTTCGCCATCTTCAGAATTGCATAATTAAAATAATTAATTTTGGAGCTTCTAATATACACAGAAAAACAAGTTAAAAAATTATTAATTATTCCGTCGAGCTAACAAACTTATTTGTTTATAACCTTATAACGACTTAAAACTTGAACATGATTTTAAAGCGCAAATTGGGGTAAATTAATTAACTTACTTTTCTTAAATAACTCGGTAATAACATATAATCTGAAATTGATTTATTCGACTCGCATTGAAACTAATTAGGGGCTAAATATTTACCGAAAAATAAATTTAAAAGTCAGGAATTTCTACGACAACCTCACTTAACTCAACTTTTATAGAATTCGGCAAAATTTTAAGTTTGAAATAGGTTTTAGTTGCGCATATTGGTTTTATCGGGACAAATTAAACGCTAAATATTCACAGGAAAATTAATCTACAAATCGGAAATCGTTTCAGCGCAGAAGTCATCAACTTTTTTTTAACACATTTCTTTGCCGGCTCTAGTTGACAGAAACTGTTAAATACCCTAAAGTGAAATTGTCGAAACGTTTAGTTCTTTCTTAACAACACCATAGCGATTTAAAATCCCAAAGTTGTTTTCAGGGCGAAAATTGTGCTCAACAATTTTACAACTCTTTCAAAATTTGTACCCAATCTGGCTTCCCCAACTTCACCAACCTGTTCAATGTAATGAAACATATTTCTGTCCCTCCGGTGTGATATATATCATATGTTAAAAAATGGGTGCAAAAATTCAAATATTTATTAAGTATGGAAATTAATGCTTAAATCCAAGCAATTAGAGTTTTACGGACTTTCGGATGTATGTAACCGTTATACAGTGAAACTGAAAATCGGATAGTGGAAAATGAGGCTATGTAAGTTACACGTTTGGGTCACCTCCATCTCTATCCTACTTTAGGTACCCGTAAGTTGAGTGAACGGATAATTAATAACCCAAATTTGCTTTTTACCATTTGTTTTTCGGATGAGTGTTCGTTTTTTGTGAACGGCATTGTTAATCGCCATAATTGTCGCTATTGGGCCGATGAAAATCCACGCACATTCCATGAAGTTCACAGTCAAAATCCTCAAAAATCAAACATGTGTGCTGGAATTTATGGCATTCCCGTTGTTTGGCCTCCTTTTCTACCAGGAAATCTAACAGGAGAAACTAACGTATTTTTTAAAAACCCTCTAATCAAAGACTATACTAGCAATTAAGATTAAAATAGACCACCCTAAACTAAATATTATATCTGGGTATGGACCAGAAGGTTGTAGAACCAGAAATAAAAGAAAGACATTCCGCGAAGGTTTACAGAACACTGTGGATCCAATATCCAATAAAGAACTAATGATAATACTGGGTGAGAATTCCTAAACAACAATGAATAAGTTATGATGCAAATGGAAAATGATTACTAGGCTTAGAATAATTATGCACCTGCATATGCATATATGCAAATGCATATTTTAGACATTTTTGGTAATATGAGGGTTGCCTTTTATATTTCGGGATTAGAGAACAAAAACAAATATTTATCATCAAAAACGGCTATAATGTTTTTCAAAATATTCTGCATGAAGATCAGTACACTTTTGCATGCATGTGAACCAATTTTCGAAGCACTTTTTCCACTTCGATTGAAGTATCTCCGAAACATGCATTTTGAACGCATCAACCGCCAAATCAGGACTATACGGCGAATGAGTCATCAAATCCACGTTTTGAGTGCTCAAAAAGTCACTTGTTCGAGCCGATGTGTGAGAGCTCGCATTCTCGTGGAAGAGAATGATCCGTCTTCGGCGTTTGGTTTTCGTTATTTCTCCTAAGACATGTGACAAACAAATGGTTGTGTACCATTCAGAATTGACCGTTCTACGTTGCACCAATGGTACGGTTGAGACATGTCCAGTTTTTCCGAAAAACCAAGCGACCATTTACTTCGAAGTGCTTCGAGCCCGAACGACTTTTGTTGGGTTTGGGTCGCCTTGGAAGACCCATACAGTCGACTGATGTTTAGTTTCGGGCTCATACGCGTGGATCAACGATTCGTCGCCTGTCACGATGTCATACACATATTTTGAAGCACCGCAATCGAATTTTTTGAGCATTTCCTGCGACCAATTGACACGAGCTCGTTTTTGAGCGATTGTCAAATTATGTGGCACCCAACGCCAACAAATCTTTTTTACGGCCAAATGTTCATGCAATATTGATTGTATGCTGGTCCCACTAATTTCCAAAGATATCCCAATCTCACGATAAGTCACATGACGATCTTGCAGTATCAGTTCACGCACCGTATCTATGTTTTTCGGAACGACAACCGATTTTGGACGACCTTCACGAAATTCGCCGTTGAGCAAACTACGGCCACGATTGAATTCGGTAAACCATCGATAAATACTGGTCCTTGATGGTGCTTCATCGCCAAAAATCGAATTAAGTTTTCAAGTTACTGTAAACAACACAGATAGCGCTCGTAAAGGGCTCAAAACGTTCTGAGAACGTATACCGTCAAAAATGTCAAACTCTACGATAGAGACGTCAGTTGCCAGATGCCAGCACTAGGGTTGCCCAATCCCGAAATATAAAAGGCAACCCTCGTAAATGCATATTTTAATTATTTTGAACATTAATGCAAAATTTCCATCATTTGTCTGTTTAAATTGCATATTTATACAGTTTCTTGTTATCAAGTACAGATTCACTTCGTCAAGTAGTCTGGGAATTTCCAGAAATTTTAAATAATCTTCTAATACCTATCATTAATTCTGGATTAAGAATAGGTAGTTGTTTTCTTACTTGCTGAGCTCCGAAAACAAAGAATACTTGGAAATGCTAAGAGGATTACCAGGGTTTGAGTGTCCTTTTTGCGTTAACGGAAAAACCTGCGAATGTTACATAAACTAAGAGAAAAGGTAAAGGGTCACAGTATTTGGGTGTCATTGCATGGAACAACCGATGCGTAGCAAATTTTGTGTTTGGTATATTAGAGGTTAACGAAGAAGAAAAAAAATCATATCTGCTGAGTTTAAAAGTCTTGGACAAAGTGAATCATTCAACAATTGCTACTTTTGTCAACGACTCTTTAAGATTATTGGGCCGTCTGGAATTCTATATGAAAAAGTGCGAGTGTTTTGTAGTACAGCCCGTCAAACGACAAGTTTCACTTGGGATGTGTAGAAGAAGAAGTGAGACGGCATTCGGAGCAAATGAGATGCACTTACTTTCGGTTCTCCACTTTGTCGAAGTACACTCAGTACACCAAGTTATTTACGTATTTACGATACGGGGTAGCAGAGAGCTTAATATTTTACGATAATTTTTGTGAGTCAGAAGCGATTAGTGTTGATTGAGGTTGTTAGCTTAACATTCCAATAACTGCAATTGTTTAAGTTAAAGTAAAAATCAATTAAGTTGTTTATTAGCATATTTATAGAACTTATTACTATTAGCATATTTACAGAACTTATTACTATGAACTTATTCTGATGATGCATCAGAAGTAGAATAATCACTGAAATGCTCACTGTCACTGTCGTTTTCACCCAAGTTTATTATTATATTATCTATTACTAAATCTAAAGCCGGTTCCATGTCCGTATATGTTTTTTCAAATGTTTTCGTGTGCTCACAGCGCGATTTCCACTCATCACTTGGAAACCTTGCAAAAAACTCGTCGCACAGTGTTTCCACCTCTTTTTTATTGAAATTAACATTTCGTTGGCCGACGTATTGTTTTAAAGATGCCCACACTAGCTCTATGGGATTTAAATCCGGATGGTACGGGGGCAGTCGCAAAACATCATGGCCTTTTTCTTGCAGTAATCGGTCTATCTCATATGTTTTGTAACGAGGTTTGTATAACTTAATCAAATTATACAAATCCGTCTTAAGCATGCCGTCTGCAAATGAAATCCCTTTTTGTCGAAGCCAGTTTTGCATATCTTGCTTCCTGGTGGCTGTGGTGGGACACTTATCGATTTGTACGTTATGGTACGGGGCATTATCAATAACAAGTACACATTTAGGCGGCAGATTTGGTATCAGTTTTTCTTGTAGCCACTTTTTATAATTCGCAAAATTCATTTCGTTGTGGTAATCCCCCGTTTTAACGGCCGATCTAAATCTTAAATACGCGTTTTCCACAAAACCGTTTTCCCTCCCCGCGTGCACAATAATTAATCGGTCGCCCTTTGACACTGGCTTTCTTAATCCTTTGTTGCTTTCATCACTCCAACTGTTTTCGAGGGTATGGGAAGCATGAACGTAGGTTTCATCCATGTAAATTATTGGCCGATTTTCTTCGCGATATCGTTTCATATTGCGCAAAAAATTTAGCCGCAGTTGTCTGATATCATTTTTTTCCATTAAAAGCTTTCTATTCGTCTTCGTTTTGCGCCAACAGAAACCAATCGCCTGCATTTCCTTCCTAAGGCTTTCATAACTGCCCCCGTAATCAACAGCCTCCACGAACGAATTGCGGATTTTTCGAAGCGTAGGAACCATTTTATGCGTAATATGATAATCAAGTATCAATCGACGCAATACGCATCTGTCGGCGTCGTTCAAATTTGTCTTCGTACCAATCCGGCGTTTCTTCTTGGACGGTGACGTAAATACTGCTGATTGTCCGTTTTTCACACTTTTGCTTTCAACCGAAATTTTTTTTATTGAACGAATATTTACACCAGTCGCCGTCGCTACTCGCTCTTGAACTTTTTTCAAATCCATGATTGGTTGTAGCCCTGCATTAAATGCTTCAAGTTCTTCTTGCATAAAGCTTAAAACATTCGCCACAATTGCTTTGCTTTGTCCGGTCAATCGCTTATTTCTAATTTTGATTGAAACTCCATAATTATTCACAAGCAATGCTCACTACAACACTACAACTAACGCGTACTTTTTGACGGAGTGTACTAGATCTGCACTGCTCGACGTTTAGGTGTAAATGCGCTCCGGTACTGATAACAGAAATTTGCCACTGCGCACCCTGAACTCAAGTGAAACTTGTCGTCTGACGGGCTGTAATGCTGTACCATATATGTGCAAAGCAATGCGAAGACTGCAGATATAGATTTTGTATCCCAACATGATACATGTGACCTGCTTACACACATGGTTTGCACCGAGTAGCTGACTTAATTCGCAATCTTTATTCAAACGTTAACGTGCTGATATCATCTGTGAAAAAGATTTTTCTCAAAGCACCCAGTCGTGTGCGGAAGTTTCGGGAAGTTGAGGGGGACGTTCCACTTACGCGCGTGTCAATCATTACAATATGGGGAACTTCGAACGACGTTGCTGTATATGACCCTGAAAATTGTGAAAGCTGAAGAAAGTTGTTAATGAATTCTACTCTGAAGAAGCGTAGGGTATTAATGAAGCGCAGGGTATTCTGAGAAAAAAAGGTATTCGAGAAAATTTGATTTTTATTCGGGCTAATTTGGCTTGCATTTCACTGCAATCTCTAAACTAGAAGCGAAAGGATTATCTTTACAAGACAGCATTGAAGTAGTAGAAGACATGGTTAAAGGTTTTACTGAGCGATTGACGTTTCGTCCTAAAGACTTGATTAGCGATAAGCTTCATTGACGTTTCGTCCCCGGTACGAAATATTTAAGTTAATCCCTCTTGACGGTTGGTCCCCAAAGAAAAATTAACACATTAGACATAATAAATAAAAATTGCAGATTTTTTTACTGCTGCATGCACTTCTTGGCGGGATTTGGGTAGTTGCGCGAGAAGTTTTCTCCTGGAATTATACATAACCATTTTTATATTTGATAAATCGCTGAACTAATGTCGCCGACGGCCTTTCGTTTAGCAGCAACTGAAATGGCTTCCTTTTGAACTGTCGAAGCAGACATATCAGCACGATTATGTTCCAAACTACACTTAACTGTATTGTAGTCTTCACCAACAGTTTTAATTGTTGCTAAACGTTTTGGGGCAGGTACGGCACCACCAAGATTTTTCAGCAGGAGCAAGATCTCTTTTAAAATTAAACTTCAAATTATTGACAATTAAAGACACTTGCCCTCGACGACTAACACGTTTCAACACTTGTAAGTTTTCCATGTTTATTGCTGGGAGAAGAATAGGAAACTAAAATATTTTTCAAAAATATTTTTTATTTGCATACTTTAAAAACAAAGCAACCTATTTGTATCGGTTACAAAACAACCCTTTCTATTGGTTCGATAATTATGCTTAATTGTCCTCCGGTTGTAATCATGGACTGTTATTTTTCGGGACAAAACGTCCATGCGGCTTAAAAGTTACTCGTATAGGATTAGGATTAACTGTCATTACGAGGACGAAACGTCCACTGCCCGGTTTTACTAAACCCAAGAAAAAGGATTTCATTAATAAATTAAACGAAGAGCTGTCAAAAAATAAGGACTATGGACAACTGAAGCATATAAGCGGGCTGTTGCAAAATGAAACAACCCTTGATGCAAGAAATGAACATTTAAATATCATTGACACTATAAAATATGAATTTGTACCAATAGTGTGGTGTGATATCGAGAGAGTCTTTTACGGTATAAAAATATTCGCCTGACAACAGGCGCAAATTGACATTCTAAAATGTATTTCCCCACGTTGTTGTTAAGTGCAATTATGATTTGTTTTTATAATTTAATTAATTTAAAATTAGTAATTTGGGTTTTTTGATTAATTTTAATTAAATAATTTTGGATTTAAAAAATTTTTGTGCATTTTAATACAAAAATAAATATGTATTGATATACCGCTAATGTTATTTTTGTTAGGTGTCGATTTAGTGCATATTTTGGATGTTCTTGATGCATATTTGCATGCATATTTTGAAGCTTTTTAGTGCATAGTTATCCTAAGCCTAGTGATTACTATCGACTACAGAAGGAAATACGGAGAAGGATGAGACACCAATGGAAAGAAGTGAATCAGTTAATTGAAGGATACCAGATAGAAGGAGAAACATGGATAGAATAATTAAAAAAAGAATTTAAATTAGACGATAATATCATAGATATGAATCTACCAGATATTATAGCAGACAACAACTCAACAATAAAGTACGTCCATGTAGAAGAAGCATTAAAACGCCTGAAGAACAGAAAAACACCAGGCCAGGATAAAATAACAAATGAGATATTGAAGTAAGGAGGCAAACATATGATATAATAACTAACTAAATTAATAAATTAAATCCTAAGTCAAAATAGAATACTGGGCAAAAGCACAACAAGCACAATGGTTTTGATATTCAAAAGAGGGGATGCTAAATATACATGGAATTACAAAGAAATTACCTTACTAGACACCATATTAAAATTAATAACAAAAATACTCACTAATAAAATTAACTCTATTATTACATTAGCAGAGACAAATTGTGGACAAAGTAAGTAGAGTATAATAAGCCCGCTTATCTGTGCTTTATTTATCTGCACAAAGCCTTCGGCCACATCCAGCTTAAATCCATTATTCCATAAACCTAATCGAAATCACCGAGAACAAACGCTCACGAAAGAAAATCCAATATAAAATAACAGGAAAGTTCCTATAGAAGTTAATTATAAAATATATAAGTACGTTTAATATAATATAAGTAACATTTTTGAAAACCAGTTTAAAACTTTCAACATCTGATTTTTCGGTTTTTTTATACTCATAAACGCACTTACTAATTCCCAAGTTCGCGAGAAAGTTCTATTCTGAGTTAATATATACTTTTAAATTTATAATTCATAACTCTTAATTTTTTATGTGTTTGAGCTCTAGTAATAGTTAACAATTCCGCTAAATTTTTGAAAATTAATTTGAGACGTAGGTGGCATTCATACAAATAACTATCTTGCAGAAACGTCTACAAAGCTATTATGCTAGACTGTGATCCACTTAATTATTAACAAAACATTTAATTATCAATACGAACTTACAAATTTACAGTAACAATTTAGCTCCTCTTTTTGCACATCTGTAAACCGCACCTCTCCGTATCCACCAACAGTATCAGCTAAACCACGTCAGATCATATTTTCATATGTCTTAGAATACAAACTCAAATTTTTTTGCTAATGAATTATTCAATAAAATTGCTAGATCTATAATTGGTCCAGTTGGACCGCATTATTATGGCATTATGTTAATTGGCATCAGATATCAATATTTCTGAAATATGAAATCACAGTGAAGCTACTTTTCGTAATGTCTTAAGTTAATAATTAATGTCGTATTCGAGAACTTCTTAAATTCTTAAATGTAATTGAATGAAATTGTCGTGGTAATAACAACACCTGTAATAACATAACTTACTTTTCCAATTATTTTAT